>SNQJ01S0033136.1:72191-91436 GCA_010110895.2 Picea sitchensis | reverse complement strand
TGAGGTACTTGATAAGTTTAAAAAGTTTAAGGCTCTGGTAGAAAATCAGACAGAGAAGAAAATAAAGGTATTGAGAACAGATAATGGTGGAGAATTCTGCGGAAATGAATTCGAAGAATTCTGTAAGAAGTGTGGTATAGAAAAGCAGAAAACTACTCCATACACTCCTCAACAGAATGGAGTTGCAGAAAGGATGAACAAGACACTGATGGAAAAAGCGATTAGGGTTTTGGTATCTACGGAATACCTAAAAACATTGTATATATTATATGGTGAATGGTGAAATTCGACATAATGAATATAAGAAAGGTTTTCCCCAGTTGAGGGTTTCTGGTATAAATCTCTGTGTACTATGTGAATGAGCCATTGATTAATTTATGTTTTACTTAATAATCTATATGCATTGCTTTACTTCACAGGTTTAAAACTTACATTAGTAATGATTGATATGGTGTTGGTATTTTTTGTATTGATTTTAGCATAGAGTTATGTTTGTTGATTACTTGATTTGTTTTATGAACAATATTCATTATTTCCTTGCCATTCTCTCACTTTTTCGCACATTACAAATCCCCTCACCTTCCCAAATCCACTATTCACTCCATGTTCTTAAAATTAAATTATAGTTAAATGAAAGCTCAGTATTATAGCAGTTGAAGGATGGCACATGGATGAGTTACATTTGGTATGTTTTGTTATTACAATACAACTGATTGTTTTATGATTTGTTGAGAAGTAATCATGATCTACTCCCCTTCATTTTCCCACTTTTCGCTCAATACAATCCCTCATATATCCCAGAACCCTTATTCACCCCCTGCTCATTGGCAAGTATTAAACGATTTTTATGGATTGGATTTCATGATTCTGATGTGTTGTTGAGCCAAACTTTGTTTCATATTTAAAGAGACGTTATGTATGGTTTGATGAAGAAAATAGTTGATAATAAATAGTTCATACAAGAATGAGCTTCTTCAGCAGAGGTAGCCATGGCCAGAATAACAGGGGAAGATGAAATTGGAACAGGGGCCCTAAAAGGCCAAGGTTTTCTATACATTTTGATGCATACTCACAAGAGTTGAACCAGTTATTCCAAGCTAGAGTTTTCAACTAGATTGGACAAGGGGTGGTCCAACCTAGGCTAGAAAGGCCTCCTTTCCAATCCCCACATGTCCCTGGTATCCCAATTCCCCCTCATGTCTCGTTACAACCTGAAGTCCCTGAAAATGACAGATGGCAAGAGATTGTCCACCCGATAGTCTCCCAACATCATGGCTGGCCCAATTTGTCTTTGCCTACTCCTCGTCCACTAGTTAACCAAATTGTTCAAGATGCCCCTGCACACTCACTAGTACAATCTTCCCATGCAAGCAAGAGGTTAAAAACTAAAGCCCACCCACCATGCACCTGATAAAGGAAAAGTTATTGCTGCCCCCTCCTCTCCCTCAAATGACTCTGCCAAATCTGTTTCATCCTGCATGCATTTGAGAGATGATTGCTCTCATGTTATCAGTGAGATCATTCCTAAAGGCTCCACACAAATGAAGGCAAATTCATAGAAATGAAAGGGAGACAGTAGCAATAAGGGGAAAATTGCTTCCCATAGTGGAAAATATGGTTTTTAAGTGTTTTTATTTATTGATTGTTGAGAACAGTTCACTGCTGAAGTTTTTGGACAACACACTATTTTTGGATATGTTGGATATTATATTTTTTGGATATGGTTTCAAATATCATTGATATTAATTTTCAAATTATGAGAGTGATGATGGGAGCCACAAGGAGGGATGTGTTTGATTGATTAACTAGTTGTGTTTATGTTTGTTAAGAAACTAAAGGGAGTCACAAGGGGTCTCACCTACTATTTATTATTTATTAAAGAACCTCATTATTATTTTATTAATTCCCCCCTAAACTAAAAGTTAGTTGAGTTTTAGTTAACTTAACTAAAAGTGGTAGTTTAACTACTTCAATTAATTCTGATTGCTTAAAGGCAAAAAGAGAAGGAGGAACAAGGAGAGAGTAGAAGGATAAAACATATTAAGGTCTGCTCTGGAGTTTTATTGAGATAGTTCAATTTTCATTCATTCCTTAATTCATAGAAAGCCTAATTCTCTTTTATGACAATAGGGTCCTATTGTAGACAACAAGATTCAAGGTTGAATTACATCATTCAGATACTTGTTTTTCAGAGGTGTTGATCTATCTTTGATAGTCTGTGTAGACTTTCCTGTTTGTGAATTAAATTCTGTCACTGATAAAGGATATTGTGCAAATTCGAGTGGGCAATAATTTGTGGCAAGTTGATCCATCTTTTACAGTTGATTTTTTTACTTTTTGTCCGAAGTCCTTTTGTATGGTTTTCATTGGGGACATCTAAGTTTGACTTTGGTCCAAACTTCCTTAGGGAATTTTGTAAAGAGAACAATTCTTTTGATAAATTGGAATGAAATAAGTGATTGTTTTATGTCTCATATGTGCTAATTACTGACTTGGTTTTTTTACTTTTGTCTCTACATTTATTTATGCATCTGTTATATTCAGATGATTACATAAACATTGAATTTTTCAACAATCTTTCATTTATAAAAAAAAACATCCTAAGCCCTTATAACCAATACTTTTGGATTAGAAAACAATTTTTGAGGCTATAAACATAGGGTGATATTCTCGTCTATCTTGCTTTAGCCAAGTAAGATCTGAAAATTCTTGAGTAAGATTATTTCATATCTTTTCCTCCACATTTGTTTGGCGACCATACTAGGGAGATCTTCCATATCTCTCTGGTTGATTTTTATGCTTGATTATCATCAAACATATCTATTTTTCTGATATTGATTCTTTGACTGTTTCATTTATTAATGACTATACTTGTTGCAAGGTAGCCTAATATTGATCCAGGTCTTCAAGATCATACCAACATTGCTTTAAACTTGTTTAACACCATTTTAGACATTGGTAATATCCGGGTTGAACTTAATCGTTCATGGGAAGCAATTGAACAAGACATAAGTGCCCAAGAACGTTGGGAAGCTAGGCATAGACAACTTAGGAATAAACCATAACTTTCTTTTTCCTTTAGATTTGATCTTCTTTTCATGTCCTTAGGCCCTCATGTTTCTAGGAGAAGAAGAGGTTTATCACCTGAAATTAATCCTATTGTTGAAATAGGAAGAAGGGACATTGTGTTATCAACCCATCAAAGTTCTCTAAGGAGAAGCTTATCTGATTCATCTAGTTCGTCTTTCTCTCCCTTACCTATTATCCACAATATGGCATCTAGTGGTGGCTCTGGTGGCACTAGAGGTGCTTATTCATCTCAATCTTCAGCTTCGTCAGTGATTGGTAGTTGTTGGCACAGGGGCAGACCCGGGGTTCAATGCTACAACAACACACCAACAAAACCATAACTATTGGCCCTTTCGACAACACCTGCGAAGTAGATGAAGTCTCACCCAAGGTAGAGGCAGGGGTGGTTGCAGGAATCCCATGTTTGTAACCTTAGCTGGGACACAAATCTGTGATTGTAACACCTTAATAGAGCACTTAGCAGTTATAGTTCACCAGTATTAAACCAATATCTACTTCACAGATAAAACCCTAATTACAGAGCATCGTAGTATTCAACCAGATCTACTATATTCAAGCACTAAGCACATCAACATAGGCCATATCTAGCATTCATCGATATTATTAAGAACATAGCATAAATAGATCTAACTATCATTCATCTATATCAAAGCACTAAGCAAGTAAACACATAAACACATCAATACATCGCACAAAGCATAGCAACACAACATGTACGTGGTTCACCCCCACCTTGGGGCTACATCCACCAACTCTTCATCTTATTTATTAGCTTCTTTCAATATTATTACATGCACAGAGCCTCAAGATCAGCTTTGCAGAGGACAAGAAATCTGCACACTCTTCACTAGATCCTCCTTCCCTGGGTTACAACACAAAGTCTCTTCACAATCTCTTACAATTACTTGCACTTAGCTCTGCAAGTCTCACACAGTATGCATGAAGAACTTACAACTTCTTTGATCACATAGATCAATCTCTAGCACTTAGCACCCTTTACTTACATCGCCTAGCTACTTATTTATACATTACAAAATCGGGCCTAAACATGGGTAAACCCATGGGCCGACATTCCCATACCTGTTACATAAGCCCAAAACCCAAAAATCCTTAAAAAGGGGCTGAGATCCTGTGATATCCAGTTCGTCTTGTGCTCTACCTTCGACAGCCTATTGAAGTCCCCAAAATAGGTCTAACATGACCAAGGATCCTCAAAACTTGGTCAAGGGCCAACATGCCCCCAACACTCACACGTGACTCGTCCCGAGTCACTCTGATATGGGTATCTCTAATTCAAAAGCCTCGATATTGGCTCAAGATGATTTGACTTGTTGCTATGACATGACCTCTTGTTCAACAAACTCTTGGATTACTTCTTTGTTGACAGGTCCCTCTAGGCATTGTTCAGCTGCAGTGACGACTTGTTCCAATTCTTCTCCTTGACCTTCAATCTCTGTGAATAGTTGGCAAGCCTCATCCTGTATAGGTTGGAACCTCTGAGCCACTTCCATGAATCTTCTCTGAATAGTGTGGACCTGTTGTTGGGTAGTGCGATGCTCTTGGGATTACTTCATCCTTTCAACAACTGACATAGGCTTTAGTTGTGCCTGTACTGTTTTTGCTTATTGCTTCAACTCTTGGAGCTATGATTCCAGTTCCTTTAGTTCTGGATTCTCAGTGAGTCGCTCATATGTGTGGGCACTATGATCACTTAGTTTCTTACATTCCATGGAAAGGGCCTTTATTCTCCCAATTGTGCTCTGGGCAGTTGCTTCTCTTTGATCCCTTACATCCTGTGAAGTGTCGAGCACCGTGCAGAGCTCTCATTCTGTTAATCTTTGTTGTAGTTTCTAGATAAATTCTGTGAGCTGCTCTACTTGATGCTTGACTCAATATTCTCCCTTTGGCTCTAAGCCTGTCACAGAGTGGAGTACTCTATTGACTGCTTCTTTCACTTCGAGTTGCTTTGCGAGCAACTATTCTTTTTCTTAATGAATATGTGCTTTCTCTTCTTCAAACTTTGTCTGGAGAGAAACCTTCTTTTGCTTTGCAAATTTGTGTTGTTCTACAAGTACTCCTTGCACTTGATTCAAGGCCTGGGTGGCTTGTTCTATTTCTTCTTGTGCGTGACGAAGATGAGCTTCGGTCGCATCAGCTAGTTGACGTAGTTGGGCTGGCTCATCTCCCAAGTCTAGTGCTCCCGATGGCAGGGGTGCAGTGGACACTGCACGACTGGACTAAAGGGCTTGCTGTACCCCTTGGAGTTCAACCTCAATTTTGTTGTACATCTACTCCTACTTGGCTTCTTGTTTCTTCAATATTTCCTACGAGGTGTCATTTACAACTGCGATGATGAAGTCAAAATCATCGATAGTGAGCATAGTCTGCATCTTGTTCAAAGTGGCTCTGAATTTATTTTGGGAAGAGGGTTTCGGGGGAGAAACCTTCCTCTTCTTCAAAGGATCAACCTCATCTCTAGGCGGCATTACTTCGCCTTGATTCTACTCATCTTCTTTTCCATTTATCTCTTCTACTTCGTCATCACTCCCTCGACTAGGTGATACTGAAGAAGTCTTTTTTGAGGTGATGCTTAAGTCTTGGAATTCTTTGGTCTTCTTCCTTCTGCTGGTTCTAGGTGTGTCATGTTCTTTGTCAGTGACCTCTGGGCTGTCAAGTTCGGGGTCAAACATCTCTGCAGGGTCGGTGGGGATAAGGAGGTCTGCTGACCAGTCCTCAGTGATCTCCTCGAGGTCCTCTTCCATGAGCTTGTAGTACGACTGAAGCTCCTCCTTATGTTCATCTTCTCACTCAATAATATAGATGAAGTTTTGATCTACGTGGAACTTCATGAGGGTTTGGAACCTCTGTAGGGTTTTCAACATCATGCGAGGTTCATCTTCAATGGCCCTCTTCAGCTAGAGATAATATGTGTGAAAAATTGCATTCGACTGCCACTTTTTTCCCATATCACTCAAGTACCAGAGCGTGGTGAACTTCGTAGCAAGTGGCTTGATTGGCTCAATATCTAGGAAGTTTGCACCTTCTGACATCTCCCAAGAAACAAACGCAATGAGGATTAGGAGCCAGCTAAAGTGGAACTCATAGCCCTGATCATGTGCTTCGCGACAATCTAATTCCAACTCATTAAATAGGTACTTCACCCAGTTCATCTGTAGGCCTTCCACGCATTTCCCTGCGAGGTTAATGACAAAACCTGTGACCTATGTGGGTCTGTTCTTCCTTAGTAGCTTTCTTTCAATTAATTAGCATGATAGGCGCACTGCGGCATTCTGGATGGAAGCTACCTTGTAGCCTTGCGTCCCCTTCTCAACATCGTCGTATGTATCCTTGATATTTTGTGCTAACGCATGATCTATGGCTTTCCTTGGATAGAAGTCCTGTGGATCAGGTCCTTGCATACTCAATCTGGTGATCTTATGGATCAACATTGGATCAACTGTGATATGACGGTCTAGCCATAAGTAGCTACCATGGTAAAATGAAAGTAGGAGCTTGACACAAGCGTTGAATTCCTGGTGCCTTCCAAAGTGTGGGATTCTCATTACATTTAGTAGGGTGGACTGTGTGAGGTTCATCGTCCATGGCTGGGGGATAATTTTTGAGTTCTTCCCCTTCATCCTGGTCAAGTATTTATACGGGGCGAGCATACTATGGTTCTTGTGATCTCCTAGTTTAAAGCCATTGAACTTCAATGTTGTGATCTTGTCCTGCTGTGCTCGAACTGCGCATATCCCCTTCGAGAGGTACACAATAATCATGGTGTACTTGAAATCTCTTGGCACACTATCATGACTCACCGTGTCGGCCAGAGGCAGGATGCAGTCGAGAAATATGGTCGGGATCAGCTTGGCATTTGCTAGGTCATCTCTGTGCTTGGTTCTCTTTTCCACTGATGGTCAGGATGGTTCGGATCCACGAGAAGTCGACGGAGAGGCTTGCACTCCTCTCGTCAATGAATCTTGCACACCCACAAACATTACCCTTTCAAAAATTACTCTTTCAGTCATGAGGTCGATGAGTACCTCCTTCACAGACTCTTCAACTGCACTAAGTTCTTTGGACATACACGCTCGTGGTTGAATATATCAAGTTTGAAGAGTGACTACTCAATGCAATTGGATGGATGGTGATAGTGTGATGATCACTGTGCGAAAGAAACTAATATGTGGGCTCAGATAATCATGGTTGGAAAAAGTGTTATCGGTGCAAGGCTCGACCGAATAAATAGATAACGAGGCAACATATCTCTCCAATGCGCGAGAAGCCTTCATTGTTGCAGTTATGTCCATTATGGCATAGTCCCAATGGTTTGATGGCGAGATGTCCGACCATAAATGTTGTTCTACCCATTCAGAGTGTCAGTCTAACAGTTATACTGTTCCCAACAGCTATAATGCTTCACCATGGCGAAGTGCCATGTGACGTTGTTCTAATATCCCGACGAAGTTCCAGTTTTGCAAATTTTCCCTCTGCGAAGTTCCTTCTGGAACCTTTTGTAATTTTTCAATTTTGGCTCTCTTCTTACCTATTTTTCTAGCCTTTCTCCCAGTGAGCTTCATCTCGGTATTCCTCTTTCCATTCTGATTCTTATCTTCTCTTGGCATAGTAACTTCGTACTATTGAGATTCTTTCCTAGGATTCAAGGGTAATACTTATTCTTCATCTAGGGTAGGTGCTTCAGTCTTCTGGGAGTCTTCTTGTGTTCTTGCAATTTCAACATCCAAGTCTTGGGTTTTAAATATCTTTGATATGTTCTCCCATTCTTCAATCAAGTGTGCGATCCTCCTAGTCATGAAATATTTCAACTCTTGCTTCTTCTGCTCTAAGACTTCTTCTTCTTTCCTTCTGGCCTCATCCCTTTCAATCCAAGGTTTTTCGAGTAATATAGCAAATGGGGTGATGTTCTCAATAAATTTAACAACTTCAAATTCTTCCTCTGTCGAAGTTCCATGGGAACTCATAGATATCTGGGTGAGATTTCCACACGGGTTTATAATCTTTCCTCTAAATAATCATATTCCTCTCATTGAAGTAATCATAGAAGGATTTCCTAAAGTTTCCCAAGTTCTTTCTGTCATAATATTCACCTGTGTTTCTTCATCCAGAACACAGTCAATGTCGAAGTCTCCTATTCTTGCTTCTATGCACTCTTTTTCTTTGAAAATCTCTGATAAGTTGATATGTCAGTGATCATTCAGGGTTTCTTTCATTTGCAACAATACATTCTCTGATTCTTTCTAGGGTTCTGCCATGGTCTTAGTTTCTTGACCTTTCTCATGGTCTTCTTGTCTCATATTCATTTTTTCAAGCTTAGCAATCATTCTAGGGCAATCCAAAACTTCATGGTTCATAGATTTACAACAAAGCCAACTAGATATTCTACTAGGACATTCCTTAGCCAAATGTCCCAGACTTTTGCAACTATAACAAAGGGTTAATCTTCGTTTTATTTTAAATGATCCCCAACCTTTCCTTTACTGCACACTAGGATCATAGTAGCTAACCTGCAAAAAAGTCTTTCTAGGATCCTGCATCCATTGGTTAGTCCAAACATTTTTTCTATGCATAGGTATAACATATATTTCACTATTCTTATCAGATCTACTCATATATAATCTTCTTTCATTTAGTTGTGCCCTACTTTTCAAGCTAGGACAAAATTTATCAAACATACCTAGATCCATACTTTTGAAACAAAAAATTCCACTTATCTTACCTTTAACAAAGCACAGGGCTTGCAGATATTACCTCTTTCCTACAGATAAGCCTTCTTTTCTTATCACAAAGCTTCATAGGTTCAGTAGAATACTGCGCACTAGCGAAACAGATCTACGCATGGAGATTTCATAGTTCTAGGTCAGATCTTCGCACAAATATCCTCTTTCCTTAGTTCCCAACAATCATAGTTTTAGGTCCCGAAAACAAAACCAGTTGTTGGCATAGGGGTAGACCTAAGGTTCAACGCTACAACATCGCACCAACAAAACCCTAACTATCGACCCTTTCGGCAACACCTGTGAAGCAGATGAATTCTCACCTGAGGTAGAGGCAGGGGTGGTTGCAGGACTCCATTGTCTGTAACCTTAGCTGGGACACAGATCTATGACTGTAACATCTTAACATAACACTTAGCAATTATAGTTCACCAGTATTAAACTAGTATCTACTTCACAGATAAAACTCTAATTACAGAGCATCGCAGTATTCAACCAGATCTACTATATTCAAGCACTAAGCACATCCACATAGGCCAGATCTAGCATTCATCCATATTATTAAGCACATAGCATCAATATATCTAACTATCATTCATTTATATCAAAGAACTAAGAAAGTAAACACATAAACACATCAATACATCGCACAACACATAGAAACACAACATGTATGTGGTTCACCCCCACCCTGGGGCTGTGTCCACCAACTCTTCGTCTTCTTTATTAGCTTCTTTCAATATTATTACATGCACAGAGCCTCAAGATCAGCTTCATAGAGGACAGGAGATCTGCACACTCTTCGCTAGATCCTCCTTCCCTGGGTTACAACACAAAGTCTCTTCACAATCTCTTACAATTACTTTCACTTAGCTCTGCAAGTCTCACACAGTATGCACGAAGCACTTACAACTTCTTTGATCACATAGATCGATCTCTAGCACTTAGCACTACTTAACTTAGCACCCTTTACTTACATCGCCTAGCTACTTATTTATACATTACAAAATCGAGCCTAAACATGGGTAAACCCATGGGTCAACATTCCCATACCCGTTACATAATCCCAAAACCTGAAAATCCCTAAAAAGGGGCTGAGATCCCGTGATCTCCGCTTCGTCTTGTGCTCTGCCTTCGACAACTTGTCGAAGTCCCAAAAATAGGTCTAACATGAACAAGGATCCTCAAAACTTGGTCAAGGGCCAACAATAGCTTGTATAGTCACCAAGTCCCTATCCAATCTACCACAAACCCCACCAAAGTCATTAAAAAGTATGGGCTTTTCAGTTTGAAGAAGATGCTACAACCACACCATGGCATGTTTCCTCTCCTCTTAACATGGCACCTACTACTCGTCCACTTCCTAAATTCAAAGAGCATCTCCCTAGGTTTTCAGGGAATAACATTGTCACTACAAATGAACACTTGGTGGCATTTTCTAATGCCTATACAACATAGGAGACAATGACAATGATACTTGTATGCGCTTATTTGTCAATTCCCTTGAAGGGAAGGTTGCGAACGATTTCTTCGATCTCCCTCCTAAGATTTTATCTACTTGGGAAGAATTAGTCTATTGGTTCAAATCCATCTATGGGAAATCCAAAATCCCAGCCGAGCAGTTACGGGAATATAATAACATTGCTTATAAGGATGGTGAGACTATCAATTCCTTTAACTTGCATTTCACCAAGTTATACAATCAAATCCCCGAACTCATTTGACCTCAGAACCAATCTGCTTTCATGCATTATTATAATGCATTAACTTCCCCCTACCATCATAGGCTTGAGGAAAAGGCCATTGATAATCTCGGTTCTGCTCTGCATACTTGTTTAGAGTGCATACTTGTTTAGAGTATGAAGAACAACTTGAAAGAACATGTCTTCCTAAGGGAGATTTAGTTAAACAGACATACATATCTGCCCTCTTACATCTTGTACAAGACATGAATAATCGTATGATAGAATATGAGCGAAAGGGAAATGTCTCCCCTCTTACCCCTGGAGCTTCATCCTCTTCTGGACCCCCCTTTAGAAATCCAAATGAAAACAATTTTCAGCCTAAATCTATCATGCCTCGTAGTTGGTGTAAATTTTGTGAGGAACACCATGAGGAAAGTGCATGTGAGGTAAAGAAGAGTGCCAGAGATAAAATATTTGGTAAAAGACCTGAAACTACCATTGTTGTCCTAGACTTTGCAGAGCCAGAAGATTTCATTATCATCAATACTAGGAATAAATCATATGCTCCCAAAGGAAAATATGATCCTCCCCACAATTATTCTAGCCCGAGATCATCCTCACTAGCTGCTACTTTTTAGGTTCCTAAGGCTCTAGACAGTCAAGGAACTACCTCCCCTCTCCCCTCTTCCAAATACAATATTCTAAATCAGTTGGCCAACATTAAAGCAGATGCAACCCTTCTGGACATGGTTGTCGTCCCTGAACAACAAAAGCATCTAAAACAATTCATGGAAGGAAAATCTTTCATTGTAGCCAACCTCTTTGAAGAGGTAGATGAAGAGGATCCATCTGTAAATAAAGTAGGTGTACATAACTTTAGATACCCTGTAAAAAATCCCATGTTTTATATTTTTGTAAAGATTATGGATAAGATTTCCCATTGTTGCCTCATTGATGGTGGTTTGGGCCCAAGTGTAATGTAAAATATTATTATGGAAGATCTAGGTTTGTCTTGTACAAATGAAAACACCAGAAGCATGCTCTCTTATAATAGTCTACAACAAATGACCATAGGTGAAATCAAGGACGTGACCTTGGTTTTGTGTGCGCATCCTGAAATAAGGACAACCCTTAATATTCAGGTAATCGATATGCCAGTAAGTAACTACTCAATCATCTTAGGAAGATATTGGAAAGCTTTGATGGGTGGATACCTCTCACTCGACGGGACACACTTATCTGTTCCTCAGAATGGTAAAAACATCATAGTCCTTAGAGAGGGAAGCATTTCACCTTACATAGAAATTGTTCCATAGACGAATGTGAATTATATCGAAGAGGACCGAGGAGTGTATTCCATCTTTGTCGAGGAGGATAACACTCCCTTGGAACAAATCGACTTAGACGACGGTATGTGGCATATGCACTTTGATGGTTCATGCTCCAATGAAGGAAACGAGGCTGGTATTATCTTGTACTCTCTTGTGGGGAAAATTCATAACTTTTCTTATAGGTTAGAGTTTGCTTGCACAAACAATGTCACTGAATTCGAAGATTTACTATTAGGCATTGAAAACGCCTATAATCTAGGTTGTGGTCACCTTACAGTTTTTGGGGATTCCAAGCTTGTTGTGAACCTTGTACATAAGATATACTCTCCTAGAAACAAGATGATGAAACGATACACCTAAACTGTTTGGGCACTTATCTCGAACCTACTATCTTTCAACATTACTCATGTTAAGAGGGAATTGAACTCAATGGTTGATCGATTATCTTTTTTTGCAGGCTCTCCTAATCGACAAATTCTGCCACAAAGACCCGATTGTACTTTTCAATCTCTATATCTCCCACATATCCCTAACAATATAGAATCATGGCAGGTCTTCCCTAGTGATGAGAACATCTGTGCTTTCATTCAAAATGAACCTTATAAGCCTAAGGAAATTATATCAATGGAATATAACAAGATTCCTAAGGGCTTGACTCCTTTAGAGAGTTTATTTTCATCGAGTGATGTAGGAAACAAAGAGAAACACAAAGAATAGGAGTTGAAAAGGAAGGTGGGTGAAACCATTTCCTTGAACATTGGAATGACCGAGTCTCCAAAGAATGTTAAAATAGGTGCCCAATGTTGTGATGAATAAAAATTGAAGTTTTCTAGACTGCTTGGTGAATTTCAATATTTTTTTTCTTGGTCTTATGAGGATATTTGTGGTTTTGATCCCACTCTTATACAACATGCCATTCCTATAAAGGAGGGCATAAAACCAGTTAGGAAAAAACAAAGACCTATAAACCCTACACTAGAAGCAACTATCGAAAGGAGTTGGAAAAACTCTTGAAGGCTGGGATTATCTTTCCGGTTAAGTATTCAGAATGGGTTTCTAATTTTTTTCCCGTTCAGAAAACAACTAGTCAAATCAAATTATGCGTATATTTTCGCGCATTAAATTGGGCTAGCATAAAAGGTCACTTTCCTCTCCCTAATATGGAAATTATTTTGCAACAAGTTGCAGGGTCATAGATGATGTGCTTACTTGACGGTTTCTATGGTTACAATCAAATCAAGGTAAAAAGGGAAGATAAATATAAAACCACCTTTATTACTCGTTGGGGAACTTTTGCTTATGAGTGTATGCCTTTTGGATTATCCAATGCAGGTGCCACTTTTCAAAGAGCTATGAAAAAAGATTTTGATGATTTGATTGACAATATTATTCAGATCTATCTTGATGACTTAACTGTGTACTCTAAGAACTGATCGGATAATTTTGGTCATCTTAACAAATTTCTCTTGCAATGTAGGAAATTTGGCATTTCTCTAAATCCTTCTAAGTCTATTTTCAGCGTTACCAAGGGAAAGCTCCTTGGACACATTGTCTTTGATTCAGGAATAAACATTGATCCTGAAAGGATTGTTGCTATCCTAAATCTGCATGCTCCCACTTCCAAGAAGGAGGTTCAAGATTTTATGGGGGTTATTAACTTTGTCCATAGGTTTGTTCCTGATTTTGTTGTAATGTTCAAACCAATTCATAATTTGATTAATCAAGATCATTCTTTCTCTTGGATAGATGATGTTGAAGATGCTTTTGTAGGGATCAAGAAAGCAATCATCTCCGCACCGGTTTTAGTGAAGCCGGATTTTGAGAAAGAATTTATGATATACACTAATGCCACATAGGAAGCAGTTTCTGCCATCCTCATGCAAGGTGATGACCAAGGTAACTAAAAAATAGTGGCTTACATGAGTCAAAGCTTGTTTGATGATGAATTTAAATATTCTTTTATTGAAAAACATTTTTTCTCTCTTGTTAAAGCTATTGAAAAATTTCTCCACTTCATCTTAGGTAAGCATACGTTGGTAAAAGTCCCTTTACCTTCTGTCAAGTTTTTTCTCTCATAGACTTATCTTTCAGGGAAGCTTGCACATTGGCTTACCAATATCTAGGAGCATGATTTAACTATCATGACTTCTACCACCATCAAGGGACGTGACTTAGCACTTCACTTAGCTCAACATGCATAAACTAGTGAAGCAATTGATGAACATGATAGTTCCCTATCAACATTGTTCTACATTGATAATCAAATCTTTTCTGTGTCTGAACATCCTTGGTATAAGAATTTGGTTTACTATTTTCAAAGCCAAAGATGTCCAGATAAATTAGACACTCATCAAAGAAGAAGGCTATGTCTTGATAATGCTAGATACACCATTATAGGAGACTTCTTGTTTAGAAGATCTGTTGATGGTATGTTGTTCCGCTGTGTAAATAATGAGGAAGCACAAAAACTGTTGCAAGAAACTCATGGTTCTTCAAATTCTGTTATTCACGTAGGAGGTCATTTTTCTGCGAAAACCACTGCTTTTAATATTACTATAAAAGGATACTATTGGCCTTCAATCTTTCATGACTCTTATGTTTTTTCGAGATCTTGTGACAAGTGCCATAAATTTGATGGGAAAGAACGCCTTTCATCCATTCCGTTACAACCTATCCTCCCAGACTTTCCTTTTTCAAAGTGGGGATTGGATTTTATTGGTCCTATTAGTCCTCCGTCTTCAGCAGGACAAGTCTTTATTTTGACAACCACAGACTATTTTACAAAATGGGCTGAATCTATCTCGCTTAAACATTCAACAGATGACCAGGTGATTCCTTTCCTTGAAAATAATATCTTTTCCATATTTGGTCTTCCTTTGGAAATTATTACAGACAATGGTCCCGCTTTTATTTCCGCTAAGCTGACCCATTTTTTAGCTAATTTGGGAGTTAAACATTTCACCTCATCATCTTATTACCCCTAAGGAAATGGGCAGGCCAAGTCTACTAGCAAAAATATGGTGAGAATCGTCAAAAGGAACATCGAAGATAAGCCTTGTCAATGCTACACTCTCCTCACTTACGCCCTTTGGGTAGATCGAACCACCACCAAGGTGAGCACTGGCTGCACTCCTTTTCAGCTTGTTTATGGTCAAGAGTCCATTCTGCCCATTGAGCTGGAACTTTCCTCCTTAAGGTTAATGCTACAGGTCGAAAAATTAAATTCTTTTGATGTTTCACAAAGGATGAATGCACTCTTGGCTTTAGAGGAGCAAAGGACGTTTGCTTTGGGTAATATAAAAAGGAGACAATAGACTGTTAATAAGTATTTCAACAAGAGTGTCAAAATTGTTAAGTCAATGAGAAAGTATTGTTGTGGGATTCAGCTCATGTTGATAAGGAAAGATGATCAGATGTTTCAAAGTTTCACAATTTATGGTTGGTTCCTTTCAAGATCACTTTTGTCCTGGGTGCAAACTATTACATTCTAAAGGATTTACAAGAGTAATTTTTTTCCTACAGACTAACGGTTCTCACTTAAAACACTATGTGGAAGGAACTTGAAGAGTTTAACGTTGTTTAGATTGTTTTGTATATTAGTAGTTCAGTTCTTCTTTCATTTTAGTAGTTTTCATTTCTTCTATTTCATTTCTTCTTTTAAAATAGTTTTCAATTCTACTTTCATTTTATTACTTTTCTTTTGGTTGTTTACATTTCTGTCATTCCATTTCTGTTGTTTTCAATTTTGTGGTTTCATTTATGTTATGATATTTATCGCTTTTGTTCTTTTGATTTCAATTTTTTTCAAGAATAAAATATTGGATCAGTTATTCCACAGAGACACTCCTGCAAGTATTGTTAGTCAATAACAATCAATCTTACACAGTTGTTATGATGTTCCCCTTGAAGGAATCATTGAATTTGATATCTGCTTTCACTGTTGTTTTATGAGATATTTGGTTACATCTCGCTTCTGCTTTCCATTTCTTCATCCATTTTGACATTCAAAAGAGAAAGTCCAGAAAACTTTTCTCCTTGAAGTCAAGAGCAAATTCTAGTTGAATGATTATTCTTACAGGGATAAACCCCCTCATATTTAACACTTTCCATGAGTTATTCCCAAATTCCCGGTCATTTTTCCATTAAATCCACTCACTTCTTGTGTGTTTTTGTGTGTTTTCTTTAAATCCTTAAAAGGAAAGAAATTAAAGACCAAGCATTTTGTTAATAGGACTGTTGAATGGAAAATTGTTTCGATTATGAATTTGATTGCACAGACTATTCTAATTGAGAATTTTTGAGGAATTTAAATGCTGGAACAGTGAGCAGTGTGATACATAGTAATTATTGATATGGTGTTGGTATTTTTTGTATTGGGTTTAGTACAGAGTTATGATTATTGATTACTTGATTTGTTTTATGAACAATATTCGTTATTTCCTTGCCATTCTCTCACTTTTCCTCACATTACAAATCCCCTCACCTTCCCAGATCCACTATTCACGCCCTAATCTTAAAATTAAATTACAGTTAAATGAAAGTTCTTTATTATAGCAGTTGAAGAATGGCACAAGGATGAGTTACAGTTGGTATGTTTTATTATTACAATATAGTTGATTGTTTTATGATTTGTTGAGCAGTAATCATGATCTACTCCCCTTCATTTTACCACTTTTCGCTTAATACAATCCCTCATATATCCCAGAACCCTTATTCACCCCCTGCTCATTGACAAGTATTAAACGATTTCTATGGATTGGATTGCATGAGTCTGATGTGTTGTTGAGCTAAACTTTGTTTCATATTTAAAGAGATACCATGCATGGTTTGATGAATAAAGTAGTTGCTAATAAATAATGCATACATGAATGAGCTTCTTCGGCAGAGGTATCCATTGCAAAAATAACAGAGGAAGAGGAAATTGGAACAAGGGCCCTAGAAGGCCGAGGTTTTCTATACATTTTGATGCAGACTCACAAGAGTTGAACCAACTATTCCAAGCTGGATTTTTCAACTGGATTTGACAAGGGGTGGTCCAAACTAGGCCAGAAAGGCCTCCTTTCCAAGCCCCACATGTCCCTGGTATCCCAGTTCCCCCTCATGTCTCATTACAACTTGAAGTCCTTGAAAATGATGGATGGAAAGAGATTTTCCACCCGGTAGTCTCCCAACATCGCGACTAACCAATTTGTCTCTACCTACTCCTCCTCCGCCCATTAACCAAATTGTTCAAGTTGCCCCTGCACACTCACCAATATAGTCTTCCCACGCAAGAAAGAGGTTAAAAAATGAAGCCCACCATGCACCTGATAAAGGAAAAGATAATGTTTCCCCCTCCTCTCCCTCAAATGACTCTGCCAAATCCATTTCATCCCGCATGCATTTGAGAGATGATTTCTCTCATGTTATCAGTGAGATCAGGCCTAAAGGCTCCACACAACCTAAGGAAAATTTATAGAAATCAAAGGGAGACAATAGAAACAAGGGGAAAATTGCCTCCTAGATTGGAAAAATGGTTTTTAAGTGTTTTTGTTTATTGATTGTTGAAGTTTTTGGACAACACGCTATTTTTGGATATCTTGGATATTATATTTTTTGGATATGGTTTCAAATATCATTGATATTAATTTTCAAATTATGAGAGTGATGATGGGAGCCACAAGGAGGGATGTGTTTGATTTATGTTTGTTAAGAAACTAAAGGGATTCACAAGGGGTCCCACCTACGAGTTATTATTTATTAAAGACCCTTATTATTATTTTATTAATTTCCCCCCTAAACTAAAATTTAGTTGAGTTTTAGTTAACTTAACTAAAAGAGATAGTTTAACTACTTCAACTAATTTCGATTGCTTAAAGGCAAAAAGAGAAGGAGGAACAAAGAGAGAATAAAAGGAGAAAGCATACTAAGGTTCGCTCTGGAGTTTTATTGAGATATTTTAGTTTTCATTCATTCTTTAATTCATTGAAATCCTAATTCTCTTTTATGACATGAGGGTCCTATTGTAGACAACAAGATTCAAAGATGAATTACATCATTCAGACACTTGTTTTTCAGAGGTGTTGATATATCTTTGATAATCTGTGTATTCTTGTCTGTTTGTGAATTAAATTTCATGATTGATAAAGGATATTGTGCATATTTGAATGGGAAACAATATGTGGCAAGTTGATCAAGCTTTTACAATTCATTTTTTTACTTTCTGTCAGAAGTCCTTTGGTATGGTTTTCATCAGGGACATATAAGTTTGACTTTGGTCCAAACTTCCTCAGGGAATTTTGTAAAGAGAATGATTCTTTTGATAAATTGGAATGAAATAAGCGATTTATTTATGTCTCATCTATGCTAATTGTTGACTTGGATTTTTTACATATGTATCTACATTTATTTATGCATTTTTTATATTCACAAAATTACATAAACATTGAATTTTTCAGTAATCTTTAATTTAAGCATAAAGGGGCTTCCGCAGTGCAACATATTAGATATTATTTAAGCATAGAGGGGCTTCCGCAATGCTAAGTGGACTATTCAAATCATGAGAATTATTGGTCAGTTGCGACTAATACTCATGGATATGGGTCATAGATTAATGACTTACACTACGCAGTTAATCCCGAAAATAATATCTAATATGTTGCACTGCGGAAGCCCCTCTATGCTTAAATAATAAGAGTGAAGGGAGCTCTAAATGGATAGTTATTAAGGCACAATACTTGATAAGGTTTTGCAAATGGGGTAGCAAGATAAGTGGGATTGACTGTGGGGAAAACTCCACAGTTAAGCGCGCTTGAGGCAGAGGCGTCTTGGGATGGGTGACCACCTGGGAAGTCCTAGTTACCAGGTGCAAGCCCCAGAAGTGATGATTGATGCTATGTGATTCATTTTGTTGGTTTCAATCCCATTTCTTCACCCATGTGATCATCACCCGATGCAATGAGTGCTAAGTGGACTATTCAAATCATGAGAATGATTGGTCAGTTGTGACTAATACTCATGGATATGGGTAATAGATTAATGACTTACACTACGTAGTTAATCCCAAAAATAATATCTAATATGTTGCGCTGCAGAAGCTCCTCTATGCTTAAATAATAAGAGTGAAGGGAGCTCTAACTGGATAGTTCATAAGGCACAATACTTGCTAAGGTTTTGAAAATGGGGTAGCAAGCTAAGTGGGCTTGATTGTGGGGAAAAATCCATAGTTAAATGTTCTTGAGCCAAAGGAATCTTGGGATGGGTGACCACCTGGGAAGTCCTGGCTGTCGGGTACAAGCCTCAGAAGTGATGATTGATGCTATGTGATTCATTTCGTTGGTTTCAATCCCATTTCTTCACCCCTATGAGCATCACCCGATGTAATGAGTGCTAAGTGGACTATTCAAATCATGAGAATTATTGGTC
>SNQJ01S0033136.1:47485-59509 GCA_010110895.2 Picea sitchensis | reverse complement strand
AAGACAACCGGGTTACAGGAAACTGTGCCCATCCCATTTTTTAGAGGAGAACATTTGATTCTGGAAGAACTAATCATAGTGTCTCAAGCAACAATGGTAGCGAACGTTGCTACTTCTTCAGGGGATACTCATATTCCTTCCACAACTATCACTACAGGGGGTGTTCCACCTCCTAACCAACCATCGTTGGTCCAAACCACTATGGTCTCTACTACTTCTACCTCGAGCAGTGGTCCGATTCCATCAATGGCAGCGATCACTGCTCCATTTACCCAGAATGTGACAGGCCCTCCGTTCTCATACGACATGCCTGGCTTCAGTACGAGTACTGTACTTTCCTCCTCCACTCTACAGACTTTAGGTCTAGGGGTAGGGAGTTCCAATTATCCTATGCAAGGATATATGGGGGGCACGTCAACTCCCTTTATCACTTTCCCTTACGGAGGGGGTCATATGCCTCCTTCATCCCCTTTGCTCAGCGGTGTTCATCAACACCCTGCCGAGCCAAACGTAAACTCGTTTGGAGCAGGTAGTCAAGAAATCCCTTCTTATAACATGTTGGTTGGTTCGACACCTTTCTCTTTGTTCAACGCGTTTGGTAACAACACTTTCTCGTCAGCTACCATCTCAACCGGGGGAAACCTTGGTTATGGACAACAACATCTTGTACAGGGTACTATTCCTGCACAGGGGGCACACTTAGGAATTCCTTCCTCACAAGGAACCCAAAATCCATGGCAAGGATCAATTCCCTTGCCATGGATGTCGATCAAGGGAAACCCTTTCCATCCCCAGTGGAACCCCGGGCAAATCTCAGCACCTATTCCCATCAAATCGACCGGGGGAAACCTTCTCAAAACCCTTGGAATGATGCAAGCCCAACCATTTACGTCCTATTATGGGAACCAGCCGATGATGTCTCAACAAGCACAAAATCCATACACTAGTCACTGCTATGGTTATTACTAGAGCCCTGGCCAACAACCTAAATTTTCCTAGCAACCTAGTGCCAGTCAAACTCTAGGCTCCTTTTTCCTTGGTTACAACCCACAACCCAAACTACCCTTTCTGGCAACCCTACACTTGCCAAACTCGACAAAGTTATTAAACGACGCCATCTGTCATGATCCAAGTTGGCCCCCTATGCCAACCAAGTTGCCTTCGGACATCCCAAAGTTTGAAGCCAAGCCTAACAAAGATCCTGACGATCAGGTGACTACCTTCCACTTATGGTGCTCGTCCAACTCGTTGAGAGACGACTCCATCCAGTTGTGATTGTTTCAACACACTCTCATAGGGAGCACTGTGAAATGGTAGATCAAGCTCGACCCCTCACGATACTCTTCCTTTGGTGAATTGGCAATGGCTTTCCTAAACCATTTCCAATTACCTGTGAGATACGACGTCGGTACTGAATTGTTGGGAAACTTCGAGCAGACAAAAGTGGACCATATTCAGATCAAATTCGAGAGTGGAGACGTCGAAAGAGTTTGATAAAAGTGCCAATCCCACCATCATTTCTGCTAGAGTGGTTCCTTAAGTCTTTGGTACCCTAGTTGTCCAAGGACGTCGCAACATCCGGGGTTTTTTCCAAGGAAGATGCGATAATGAGAGCTCAATAGCTAGAGATGATTTACTCTCAGTCTGGTTTACTTTATGAAATCTTGCCAGATGCACCGAGGTCAATACTTGACAAGACCAGGCAAAGGTATGGACAACATGCCGATGGAATTATTGGTTCAGCACAAACGAAGCTCGTTGATCCATTGTCAAATCAATTGCAACAATTATCGATACAATAGACAAAGATCATCTAGACCATTGGTTTAGCTGTTCCCCCTACCCAAAAGTTGGATGTACATAGTGTGCAAATGAAAAACCCAAAGGCCACCCAACATCCTGACAGAAAGAAGAAACAACAAAAGAAGGGTAAGGGGGACAAGAAACCCACCGATAATGCTAGCGAGGGCGACACTGAAAAGAAGAAGTCGAAGTATCCTTGTAATCTTTGCAAGGAAGACCACCCAACCCATCAGTGCCCCTGGCTTGCAGAGGCCCAGAAGTTATTGGTACAACAAAAGACTTCTTTGTTAACGAACCCATTTACACACGAGCAAAATCTAACTCAAGCCTCCTCGAGCACGGAAGGGGGAAGTGAAGGACCCCCCCGTCTTCGAGTAATCCTTCGTCCGAAAATGTGTATATGATGAAAGGTGATGCCTATATATCAACTAAATCACATGATTACAGAAAGCCAAGCACCTCTGATAAGGGTAAAGAAGCCAAAAACCCACTCACAATCCAAACACATGGGCTACCCAGAACTACTCTGTGGTGGAGAATTTATTACAAACCCCTTGTGCGATATCTTCTTTGGAAGTCCTCCAGAGTTGCCCTTCCTAGAGAAAGGCTCTGTTAGCTGCCCTAGGATCTGCTAAGACTTGTAATTCAGGAACAATCATGCTTGATATGACCAACTTAAAACCTTGTCTTCCTTACCACGTAGCTTTTGAGATAGTAGTGGCTTACACCACAAAAACTTTTACCCAGAAAATTTTTCGTACAGTGGTGGATGAGGGTGCCTCGACATGTGCGATGTCTTTGGCATGTTGGAAGGCCATCGACCAACCAGTTTTGTCTCTGTCACCTACTCTTCTTACATATTTTGATGGTCATTCTTTCCGACCACATGGGATCATTCCCTCTTTCCTCGTGCAGTTAGGGGGAAAAACCATGTGCGTCGAAGTTGAAGTGGTCGATGCGTCTCTCAACTACAATATTTTTTAAGGAAGGAGTTGGACCTATGCTATGCAAGTAGTGGTCATGACAATTTTCTGGGTCTTGTTGTTTCCACACGAGGGCCAGATCGTGACCATTGATCAATTATCCTTCTCTTGTCCTGACCCTTCATCAGGAGTCTCCACGGTCTCGATGATTGATAACCCTTAGCCTGACATCGTCAATGTAGGGGTTGTTTTGTGCCTACCTTTGATGGGTACTTTCAACTACCCGCCTTCAAATGGCAATATCAATTACATGACGGTTGTCCCTGACCAACCTCGGGCCGAAATTTTTCAAATTGCATTGTTTCACACGACGTACTTTAACAATCCATGGACTCTTCCTTCCCCATCAGCTACGATGGAAGGGATAGAACACCATGGAATGGCCATTCCTTTGTCCATGACAGAAGTGGCATACTCGATAATTCGACAAGCTCCTACCGACCCCGATCCGACTCTAGCACAAGAGTTAGATCCGGGGCTTGAGCCTATTTAGGCTGAAGGTTCCCTTGCTGATACAGATTCTTTAGACTTAGTCTTGCCTTCAGACGAGGCGATTATTGAGGAAATGACTAGTCCAGACAGACCCTGGGATGATCTTCATCATAGATCTTACTTTCTCCCAGAGTTAAGATGAATTGAAGTAGGTGAATTCAGTCTAACTATGAATGGAGATAAAGATTGTCCTATCAATCCGTTGGCAATGCACATTGTTTACACTGAAGGAAATATGGAAACAATAGTTGAAACAATACCTATTGACATCTCCAGAATCCTTGGCATCATGGAGAATATATTTTTCGGAGCGGATTTCTCCCCCGAGGAGATTCAAATCTACATGGATTTATTTAAAGAATTATGCAACGTGTTTGCTTGGTATTATGAGGAAATGCCAAGCATAGATCCAAGAATCGTCGAACATGAAATCACGACTTATCCCAATATTAAGTCGGTTCGGCAGAAGCTTCATCTTGTCAATCCTAAGAAAGCCACATCTATTAAGAATGAAGTAGAGAAACTGCTCAAAGAAGGTTTTATCTATCCCGTTCAATTGACCCAATGGGTGTCGAATCCCGTGCCAGTCAATAAAAAACAAGGTTAGATTCACGTATGTATGGAATTCCGTGATCTAAAAAAGGCCTGCCCAAAAGATAATTTCCCCATGCCATTTATTGACTAGATAGTCAATCAATGCGCAGGTTGCGAGGCCTTTTCTTTCATGGATGGTTTTTCGGGATACAATTAGATACAGATCAAACCTGAAGACCAACACAAAACTGCTTTCATTTGTCTGTGGGGTACATTCACTTATCAGAAGATGCCTTTTGGTCTGAAAAATGTTGGAGCTACGTTTCAATGGGCCATGTCTTTTTCTTTCCACGACCTCAAACACATAGTCGAGGCTTATCTCGATGATTTAGTGTCACGATCTTGCAAGAGAGTTGATCATCCGACACACCTCCGACTTATCCTTGAACGGTGTTGCTACTACCGAATCCACTTGAATCCAAACAAGTGCAGTTTTTTCATAACATCAAGTTGTCTGCTAGGTTTCATAGTCTCGACAAAAGGGATCATGGTCGATACTCTCAAGGTTGAGGCAATAGTTCATTTGCCTCCCCTGCGCACAATTCTTAAGCTTCAAAGTTTATAGGGAAACGTGAACGTTTTACGGTGTTTCATCACAAACTATGTCGAGATCACAAAGGGATTTATGCGCTTACTAAAGAAGGACGCTCCTTTTCATTGGGACAAAGCCACTCAATGCTCTTTTGACGCGTTGAAATGTGCCCTCACGTCAGCCACTCTGCTTCGACCACCTAATTATAATAAAGATTTTTTATTGTACTTGGCTGCTGTGGAGTTGACCATCGATATGGTATTGGTCCAGGAGGATGATTTTCTCTCAGAATACGTGATTTATTACCTGAGCCGAGGCCTAGTTGGAATGAAACTAAATTATTCCCACATTGAAAAACTTGTGCTAGCAATAGTCTATGTTGTCCAATAGTTCCGTCATTACATTTTGTTTCGCAAGACCACCGTCATTGTCATTGTGAATACATTTCAATACGTATTGACACGATAAGTCATCGATGAAAATATCAGTAGATGGATAGTTATCCTCCAGGAATTTGACTTGGAGTTCATTTCAGCGAAATCCAAAAAGTCGATGGTCTTTGTGGAACTCATCTCGAAACTTCCGGTTGAGTCAGGTGATGTTCTGCCTGAGGAGTCACCTATTAAAGGAGACATGTTTTTGATCTCATCTTCAGATCCCTGGTATGGAGATATACTTGTCTATCTCCAGAGTTTGAAGTATCTCACCTCTACTTCTCATGATGAGCGTCGCCATATACGCCATCAGGCCAAGAACTATCTCATACTCGAGGACACTTTGTGTCGTTGAGGTGTAGACTGCGTCCTTCGATGATGTCTCACTCATGAAGAAGTGGAAATCGTGCTTAATGATTACCACACTGGAGCATGTGGCGGTCATTTTTTTGGGTTGGAAACAACCCAAAAGATTCTACGAGTCGGTTACTTCTGGACGACATTAATCAAAGATTGTATTGAATCAGTCAAGAAGTGCCACCCGTGTCAGATCTTCTCTCAAAAGATGAGGGCACACCCTGCTCCCATGTTTCCCGTTATTACCGTTGGTCCCTTCACTAAATGGGGGATTGATTACACTACATGCAACCCCCCTTCAGCAAGGGGGACCACTATATCATCGTAGCAATAGACTACTTCACCAAGTGGGTCGAAGCTATGCCAACGTTCAAAGATGATTGGGAGACAACAACTCTCTTTTTGTTCAACCAGATAATAGCAAGGTTTGGCATCTCGAGAGAGATTATCACTGACCACGACAGTCACTTTCAGGACAAAATGATGACTGAGTTAATGTCAAATCTTGGGTTGTGGCAAGAACATTCATCACCATACTACCCACAAGAAAATGGTCAGGTAGAAGCTGTAAATAAATCTCTTAAGACTATTCTACAACAAATGATTAATTCGGCCAAGTCAAATTGGCATTTGATGTTATACTTAGCATTATGGGCCTACCGAATGTCTGTTAAGACTGCAACTAGTTTTTCACCTTTTCAACTCGTTTACAGGCTGGAAGCAGTCTTACCCATTGAGTGTCAGATCCCGTCCTTAAATTTGGCAGTACATCTATTGCCAGATACTTCACCACTTGAAGAGCGCTTATTATATCTCAAGCAGCTCAATGAGTAGTGTCATGATGCGACCTTAGCTAATGAGGCTCACAAACAAAAGGTCAAGTGTCAGTATGATAGGTCCATTCATCCTCATATTTTATCTGAAGGTGACCTTGTCTTGGTCTACGACCAAGATAAGGACCCCTGGGGGCAGGCAAATTCAAACCCATGTGGTTCATACCTTTCATCGTAAAAGGGGTTCTAAATAAGGGCGCTTATTGTCTGGTGGATTTTGAGGGAAATGTATTAGCGGAACCTATAAATGGGCTCTACCTCAAGAAGTATTACTCGTAGGTAGGTCACCTCGGTTGACTTTTTGTAACATATGTATAGTCTTGTACTATTACTTTTTAGTTTTGTTTGTTAGTTTTATGGACGTGTCATTTTTTGATGTTATCTTTTTCATTGTGGAAGATGTCAAGTGAATTAGAGGTGTTCGTGGGGTTCACAGATGGCATTAGTTGACACACTAGGAGGCTTGCTTCCGTAGCTTGGGCGGTTTTCACACCTCAGGTCCAGTTGCTATCTTCAGGAGGCATCTGTTTAGGTGACACTACAAACAATGTCGCCAAATATAGCGCAGTTCTTGAGTTACTTCGTGACGCTTTGTCACTGGGTATCTCTCACCTCCAGGTTTATTTAGACACCCAGCTGGTTGTGTCTCAGTTAAATGGAGTCTACTGCATTTACGATCCTACTCTACATCGACGGTTCCTTAGGGTATGTCTCTTAGAAGGAAGCTTTGATTACATTACATATATCCATGTTCCTAGGAGATTGAATCAAGTTATAGATACTCTAGCTAATCATATATTAGATTGGCATCTTGCACACATGTAAGAAAAATCACACACACGCACAAGTAAATACATTTGTAAATAGGTGTAATCCATAAAACACAAAAAGATAAAAAAAATCCATATATATATCACAAAGCACCAGAATACACAAGTGGGCACGAGTGCCTCAAAAAATAGCTGTCTAGTAAAGACTCACGGGGCTCATGCCCTAAAAAATATACAAAAGGTGCCCTCATCACATAAGAATTCAAGTCTGAGCTAAGGGCAGGGCCTATTGGCCTTGCCATAGTGAACAACGACGTTAGCTAAACATCGAAAAAGCTGGACCCAAGTCTGCGGTACCCCAAAGACGTGAGTCTGCATGGACGGTGGGAGATCCTTGATCTCTTCCATAGGGGTGGTACGAGTAAGCACAGTGAGGTTCCTCTCTACCCGTTTCAATACTCTCTCAGCCTCTTCGGCTGGAGGTCCCCCTGCTGCTTCTAGTCCACCGACTGCGGCTGGTCCTGCCTTTGGTCGAGGACGCCACCTAGTCCTAGTGAATTATGTTGGACGCACTGGCCCCACGTTTGCACATAACAAATACATAGTTGTCAAATGCTCTGGTATATATAAAAAAATTATATATATATAAAAGACACAAAAATTAAATAACTTTGAAAAACAAGCATACCTAGCTCTCCTCGTACCACTCCGGGAGGTACACCCATGTCAGGGTCCCTGGAAAAATCGATTCCGGCATAAGGATAGTCCTCTATCACCAGGATCTGCCGAGACTACCAGTCGAAAAAAAATTCGTCGAAGGCCTCAATAGTCCTCCCTCCTCCTTGTCGCGGAAATAACGTCACCCATCTGCTTATTGCTGGAGAAGAGGCTATATGCCCTCGTACTGTCTCCCTCAGACTAAGGCTAGGTACCCTCTCGAAGAAGAAAGAGCACATAATAGTCCCAAACCTGAAGTTTCTGTGCATCAACATACGACACTCTGTTAGATGCCATTTCATGCAATCCGGTAAAGTAGTACTCTAGTCAAAAAATTGTGCATTTAAGCACTGAACCACACAATTCATGTGCGCCAGGGAAGCTTGATGTAGATCTGCGGATTCAGTAATCCATCCAATAAGAAAAACTATCACTTTTAGTGATAGGTCCGAGATCTTGTTTATCAGCACCTGTGTGCCCATTTTATCTGTGTCGACTTCATAGTGGAGTCCAATCAACCCCGCTATGTTGAGAGGCCCGGAGGAAAATGTGCGAAAATTGACTGGTTCCCCTCTCCTCGAGAGGCCAGTTAGAAAGTAGATATCCTCAGTCGTTGGAGTCAACGACTGTCCCTCAAGCATGAAGGCCTCTACTTCAGGATGTCAATAATCTATCAAGGCATTCAACAGCCTCGGTTGTGCCCACATGAAAGCACACTGGAATTTTTTTTGTAAATCGCATTGCGCCAAGACAGAGGTAGCAGCAGGGTCCTCACCGACCAAAAAATCAATGTCCCCATGCTCTCTCTCTCTCCAATGGACATACATCCTGCAATTTACAAGTTTAGGAGAGATTAGATCTTGCATTTTTTCATTTTTTCCATATGTTGAGGGTATACGCGGGCTGTAATATACACAGTCATGTATGCCTGTGTGCAGTATTTACTCTGCACGCGGGCATACATTGGTTGTCATAGGACATCCCATGTATACGTAGGGCCGACCTTTTTAAAGGTCAGCGCCCCCCCAAACAATAAAATTAAATGCAAAAAGGAGAATTTGAAATGCAAGAGGGGTTAGTATGTACTTACTTGGTCCAAGCAGAAGTTCATTCCGTCTGCTGAATCTCCCGGAATCAACTCTTTTTACAAAGGGGCATTTTTGGCTTCTTAGCCAATTTCTCAATTAACAATGGTGATAATGAGCTGCCAGCTTCTATTTATAGACTTTTTGGCCCCTTTTGTCATTTTTTGGACCCCTTTATCGTTTTTTCTAGACTGAAAATATTTTAGTATGGTTCAAGAGTTTCTTACGGCTTGTTACAATAAGTGGTACTTTGGGTATTGGGAATTGTTTTTGGAGATTTGGGTCATTTTCAAGGTCTTCTGGTAAAAATTCGTTTTTCCAACTTTGTGCATGTAAGATAGGATTCCACCTCCACTTGTTGCACCTCGTTGTATTTTTCGCTTTGCCATAGGATCGATCCCACCAAAGTACGACATGGAACCATCATTGTTGCTTTATAAGTGTCGTGTTTTATTGGTAGATCCTAACCCTTCATGGATGCCCTAGATAGATCCTGGTTGCATTTTGGCATCCATGCCATCTCTAATGACTATAGGCTCAGGATTCCTTGTTAGTTTTATCCTGATTATGAGTTTGAGCCTCATGTACATGATTCATTATCACTTTTGACCTCACCCTCGGGACTCCCAAAAAACACAATGGGTCTCCTTTTAAGCCCTTTTCAGACCCTTTAAACATGAAAATATTGTCGAGTGATCTTGTTTCCCTTCATGCTCGTTAAACTGAAATTTGAAGGCACGTCTGTCCAGCGGTAGTTTACCCCTTTTTCGGTCCAAATGGTCAACTGTATGAACAAAGGTATACTCTAGGAGCTTTGGGTCCCTAGAAGATTATTCTCAGGTATAATTTTAACCCTTTTTCAGGCCTGAGGAACTAAATTTATGAAAAAGGAACCCCCACGGAGTCCATAGTTAAGCTCTTTTTACACTCCCTAAAAGTGAAAAGATGGCCGAGTGACCTTGTTCCTTCACATTCATTAAAATGGTCTAGAAGAACATCCCTTATGGAGTCCATAGTTAAGCTCTTTTCAGACTCCTTAAAAATGAAAATATTGTCGAGTGATCTTGTCTTTATCACACTCATTAAAATGATTTTGAATAGACGTCTTTTCGGTGCTAGTTTACCCCTTTTTCGAACCAACTAGAATACCTTCAAAAAAGGTAGCACAATGGAGTTTCCTTTTACACTTTTTTAGACTCTCTAAAAATGAAAAACCATCGAGCTTACCTTCTCTGGGCTCATTAAAATTACATCGAAGGATGTTATCATTGTGTCTTATTAATTGCATTTGCATTCCTACATATTTGGCCTAATGCTGACTCCATGTTGCTCTCAACTGAACCACCTAAAGCATGCTTTTTACGCAAGCCTTGTAGCACTTTGCCTCCATGTCTTGACACCTTGACCCCTGGAGGGATTTTTCTGAGTGTCCTTGTCCTGCATATGTCTCCTTGCTCTGAGCATCAGTCTATTCCTTGCGCCTGGAACTAGTATGTTTGCGACACTTGTTCCTCCTTTGTAACGTAGCATTCTTTTATTCTTTTTCAAGATTTCCAAAATTATTGAAAAAGACAAAAAATTCAAATATACCCCAAAAAGAGGAAGGGAAAAATATTTTCTTTTTGTTGGCAGCACAATGAGTCGCCCTTGGATGAAGCACATACTTCTGTCTGTTTTTCAAGATTTGGGATTTAATATGACCTTAGGAAGTTGTTCTCGCTACATAGAGCCGTGTCCTCCTTTGTTTGGTTATTCTTCCAAACATATGGAGAGTTTGTGTTGCCTCTTGCATCGTGAACTTATGTCAATACCATGCTGCCTAAGTCTCATCATTTGTCGTGCTATTGTCCAAGGGAAGTTTTTACCAAGCCTGAGTCAGCCTCTCTGCAGTTTGTCTCTTGCCCTCATGCCCGACCATCCCGAAATCCCAATCAAGTCTTTGTTCAAAATCAATGAAGCCCTTAGCCTGATCATCAAGATCCTCTAGTCGGTTCCTGACAAGCCGTCGAAGACCTCTGGGTAGTGAATTCGTACACTCATATTACACTCCTACTCGAGTTATGAAGATTTTGAAGTTGTTTCTCGAGCTCTGAAAGCCTCATCTCTAGCCATCACGCATTATTAGCTTCTGGAAGATGGATACTATGCATGTATATCTTTTTGATTTCAAGATGTAGATCTACTGTGTATTGCTCGTGGCTACACTTTATATAGTTATATGACATGGATCTGCAGTGTATTTGATTTGCATCCATGATTTTATTTCATCCCGAGCATGGGTATGCCCGCCTCGGTGAGACAATTATTATTTTTCAAATGGCACCTCTCGAACTATGGTCCTTTGGCTCACTTGTTTCGTACATTGGTGAATATTGATAATGTATTTCGGCCATCAAATGCTCTTCTAACCTCACACATTAGGGGGCATCTGTTATAACCCTAATTTTCACCAGATATGCTTACCTGGCATCAGGCCATCTCATTTTACATCTTTTTCCAAGCCACTACTGAACAACTTCTTAAAAACACCCTTTTTTGAAGGCATACATGCCCTACTCCACTACTGCATGCGTGTATATGCTAGCTGACCCACTACAGCCCGCGTATACCTAAAAAAGCATGAAAAATGGAAAGTGAAGATGAAACACATAGTTTCAGGTAGATTACCTAAATCGTTTGACTTCCCATAGCTGGTCACTCGACCAAATACCTAGCCCTTTCTATCCTATAAAAGAAGGGGTAGGGGTCCTATTTGGAAGAGGGGGGAAATAATAATAAATAAACTCTACCCGATTTAGCATTCCCCTTGCCCCAACCTTTTGCAACCATTGTGTGAAGAGAAGCACATATGAAATTAGTTGGAGCACAGTTGAAGAGAATCCCATGACCAGATTTGAGGAGCAGTGGTTGATCTCACTATTGTAAGTTACACTTGTGAGATTAATAACAAGAAGTACTTTTCCCGTCCCACCATATGAGGTTTTTAATGTTCAAATTTGATTATATTTTGACAGAATCTCTAACCCATTAGTTCATATATCATATGCATGTTTGGAGTTCTTTGTTTGTCCGTTTGTGAATGTAGGTCAGCTTTGGGAGGAGACTTGCAGTCAAGGAGCGACCGAACATTAAAGGATCGACATCAAACACAGAAACTAAGGTACAGTAACTTGATCTTTTTAACCTTGTATTTACACATGAATAATGGGGTTTTTGATTGGGATGATGGTAAGAAGTAGGAGACTTTAGGTCATTTTTGCATGCATTACAGAACCCTTAATGCTAGTCCGTAGGGGGATTTCCCACTCACAACAATATTATGTTAGTAATGTTATTTTATTTATGTTGGCTTTAGTCCATTAGTTGTAATTATACCTCCTAGTCTCCTATATATACCAAGGAGACATTTTCATTTGGAATCATC
>SNQJ01S0033136.1:28903-47462 GCA_010110895.2 Picea sitchensis | reverse complement strand
TTTCATTTGGAATCATCTTGTATTTGGACATTTATGTGGGCATAAGGAGGTTGCCCCCTCGAAGAGGCTTATTATTTGAATTTCTCTCTTTTTCAAGGCGTTGAGTACTTATTCTGAGGTTTTTCTATGCTATATTGATATTTGGTTCCTAACAACACTCTTATTGTTTGTACTTTTCACACTTCAAAAGTGTACCCGTTGCACGAGTTCGCTACACAAATATTTAACCTACTTTCAAACTTCTCGTCGCTATGGATTTACTGTCCTTTTCCATGATTTCATTCATTATCTGTTCTAGAGTAAATATTGGTCACCATTCATACTTCTCCATCACTTTCAAAATTTGTACGTCGTCCATAGTTTTTTCAGCAAGCTCTGAAGCCCTTCGCTGTGTAAAAACTATTTGTTGTTAGTCATTACGTAAGTCTGCTATTCTGATTTTGTTGTGTCTCCTCCATTGCTTTCAGCCATTGTTCAAAATTTTTCTTAGAGCCCGTTGCAAACTAGCTTTTTGGAACGAGTTGTTTCTTCTCACAGTCAACCTTCTTTCTTCTAAACTACCTACTACTGCACTAAGATTTTTGTTGTGCCAAGTTTCCAATTGTTATTTGCTGCCGCGCCAAGTTTTCCGCTGCACCGAATTTTTCCGTCGCACTTTACTGCTGCACTGAATTTTCTGCTATTGATTTGATTTTCGTGCAAAGATTCCTATTGCTACTTTTTCTTGTGCCTTTTGCAAATTTTATCATTCTCATTCGCTGCGCAGAGAGGGTATTACAATTTATTGTTGCATGCTTGAAATCAACATATACTGACACCATGGAAACTTCCCAAAGAAAAAGAAAGAATGCAAGAAGTGGTAGGGTTGTGAGGTTTGAACCTCAGGATTTAAAGTTAATAAATGTAGGCCCGATGATCAGGGCGTCTTTTGAACAATCCAAATGTATGCGTTTCTATGAAAGGATTCAAGGATATAATGTGCAACTAACTGAGCAATTCACCCTCAATTTTACTGGTGTTAGTGTAACAATTGTGGGAATCACTTTCCAAGTGACAAAGGAAACTATGTTAGCAGTGACGGAGATCCCTTTGCATGGAGAAAACAGTTTAAAGGTATGCCTTTAGACACTTCATGTTATATGGATTTCATTAAGCCTGGATATGGAAATCAGAAAGTTGGAGCCGACATTCCAAGCGAGTATCTCCTGGAACCTTTTGAGAAAATTTTGAAGACAATTAGGAAATACTTCACCTGTGAAGAAAGATTCGACAAGGTGCATCCATACTACATCAGGTTACTGATTCATTTCACAGGGGAAAATCCCTTAAAATTACCTTTCTTCTTGTGTCGAAGCTTGGGAAAGATGGAAGACAATGTCCAAGCCAAAGCTGATCAGCGAGGGAACAACTTATTCCATTTTTCATTAATTAGGATGTTGGTGGTTGAAGAGTTGAGAAATTTGAACAAGGACTAGAATTATTTTCTAATTTCAGCTATAACATTTCCAGAGACCCTAAAGGAGACATTACTCTATTTGCTGAGAAATCAACACTTCATAGTTCAGAGGTGAGGAGGGGAGATGTTACTAAAAGAAGAAAAGGGAAAGAAATGGAAGACTCATCATTCAGTCATCCAACATCCCAGAAAAGAAGAAAGTCAATATTTACAGATAAAAGTGAGGAGATCCAAGCTCCTAGTAAACTGCACACTAGGTCCTCTGTGAGGAGATTTCCCATACCCACAGTTTAGCTAGAGCTTGTTGAATGTGAAAACTAGGGAATTGATGAAAAGAAGGTGGAGTTAGTTGAGGAAAATGAAAATACTGAGGAAGTGAAACAACAACTAAAGAAAGATCAACACGTCATAGCCCAATCTTATCAAGAAAATAGAGAATTGAGAAGGTAGCTGGCAGAAAAAATTATTGAAACACCAACATCACAGAGTCAAGCAGATCAGTTATCTCCTACATCACCACCAACAAGAGAAAATAATATAATTTGGCTTAAAAAGCATCTCGGATAAGCCCAATATGTAATCATTGAGCTTAGGGAGGAAAAGAGGATGTCAGAGGAAAGAATCATGGAACATTTCAAGGAATGCAGACCAGTTATTGATAATGCATGTGCATCTCTCTCGGACGCTTAATTAAAATTGAAAAGAAATGGGGCTTTGTTGAGACAAATGAAGAATTTGAAAAGACAGATCTTGTCATTGAGAAGGACAAATAGGGCCTTACAACTACAGGTGAATTTGAACAAAGAATCTACAAACAAATTGGATGATCCCATTCTCTGCATCCAACTGGATTTGCGTGCGCAACCTCTGCATGAAGATCTGCCACGTGAAATCACTGCATAGATTTTGCAGCCAACAGTTGCACAACAAAAGCCAGAATTTTTTGCGTAGCGGTGACAGTGTTGTCCAACAATACGCGTAATGTTTCATTGCAACTGTATGGTTGTGATTTTCCTAAATAATTTATGATTGTAAACAACATCCCGGATAGTTTGTGATTTCTATATGAGATTTCCTATTTTTGACAATTTTTGTAAAGGTTGTTCTCTTTGAAAACAACCAGATCCACAACTTTAGGATATAGTAGTTTGATTCCTAGCAGCTTAGTGTAGCTTTACTTTCTATATATAGGGATTTTTTTGATGTAAAAAAGGGGGGCACGTGGGAAAAAGTATAGATATTTTGATCCTCTGTGTAATTTCCTGAATCTAAAGAAATAAAAATGCAAAAGTCCCTAGTTCCTTAAGAAATATATTCTAATGGTGATGCTATGAAGTTTGTACCTCTCCTTGTATGTATTTCCTGTGTATTCATTTTCATTTTCACTTCTCTTCTATATAGAATTCATCAGGTCTATTATTTATAGCTTCAAGATCTAACCAACTTGTGTGAAATCGGGAGGATCTTGTCTACATATAATCGTCATTTGTTAGAGTTGAACCCATAAAATCCATGTTGTCAAGTTGGCTTGATAAGGATGCTTGACCCAACCATCCATGTGTCCAACTCATAGTTGATTGCTTAGTTAGTCTATCCACCGACCGACTACCTTCAACTGTTGGTCGATTGTCCGACTGACAGACTTTTTGACTACCCAACAGACTGATGTAGATATATGGTCAATAGCTCGATCGACTATTTCCAGATATAGGTTGACCACTGACTAATTGATTCCAGGAGAAGTGTGATGAACCATCAGAACTTTATGTTCCAACAAAAGGAAAATTACACTACATGATATTTCTCTCACTAAGCAATAAGGACCTAAGGTGGCACATGAATAATTATTTGCAAGGAAAGTAATTACTAACCTGCAAACACATCAGAAGAATATTCCAAGGCTAATATAAAGAAGAGTATATAGAACCACTTGAAGAAGAGTCGTAGGAAGGGTATAAAAATGAAGAAGAATCTATAGAATTTCATTTCTCAAAGGAATCATAGGTTGAAGAGTCAAATAAAAAAGAAACAACAACTAAGGTTGTTGCATACCATTTCCCACACCACCCTAAGAAACAACAATCATAAAGGCAAGGTCATGAGCATCAATAGCACCACTATGGACCTACATGGAAGTAGAAAAACATATAATACAAAGGTACATGAAGGAATAAAAGTAATGAAGTGGGATATCAAAATAACACAAATATAGTAGGATGCCAAAGGAGAAACCATATTCAATATCACAGTGGCCAAGCGGTAGTTGGACCCCATGTTCACCTTTCACTTGGATGGATGGATGCTTGTGTTTGGTACCAGTTGATCAATATCATATTATATGGATTCCACTCATGCTTTAGGGATGAAACATACGAAGGGGGATGTAATGTAATGTACCTAGTGAGGATAATATGGGGTATAATATGGGGGATGTAATGTAATGTACCTAGTGAGGATAATATTTTTCAGCGTCCAAAAAATTAATGTTCATTTCACTTGGGCTATAACCTATCAATCAATTATAAAGTTGCGTAATTTTTACCGACATATAATATATACGTTTACAATATAGGCATTGAGTATTGTCTAGTGAAAAGACAGACTTACAATATAAAATTTAATGCAACTATGAGTAGAGAGTTTAACCTTGTGATACATGAGAGAAATAAATAGCTTGGACTTGCATTACATGAGACATTATAAAATCCCAATTGAGCAAAGCTATTAGGAATTAGTTCCAAAAAGATTATAAGCATAGATAAACGAGAATTCATGTTAACAATTGGTTGTTTCGAGAATAACGGCCAATATAGATTACTAAGAAGAATACAAAGATGGTGAAGGGGACCCGAATTCCTATCTAATTTTCATTCCCAAATCTATTTGAAGCATTATAAGAATAAAGATTACTCAAAAGTATACAAAGGTGGTAAAGGGGACCCAAATTCCTATCTAATTTTGATTCCTAAATCTATTTGAATCATTATAAGAATTATTGATTAAAGTCAATACTGCATACAATCATAATTAAATAAATAAAACTTGCAATTCAAATCAAACAATTCAATACAAAGAAGCACAAGGAAATAACCCAATTTACTCATTTCATCGGGTGCCATTTGTCCTCTGCAGGTTATATGGGTCTCCTCTATCTTGTCTCCTTTGTCATCTCTCCTCTCCAGATGGTAGTCTCCTTTGCTAGTTAGCCTACAATACATAGAGGTGAGGTCCGATTCATGTTGGGCTAGGGTAGACCTAAGGTTTGAGGAGAGGCTTGATTCATGATGGGCCAGGGCAGGTCTAGTTCACACACGTAGTGCAAAATTCATTTGTTTTGTTAAAAAAAGAATTGAATTGGTCTGTGTGTTTTGAATAGAAAATTATGGCATGCCTAACAATTAGGGGTAATTGGTATAATTAGGAAAAGGGAAAAATAGTAAAAGGAAACATGACAATGTTTAAGCTAAGACAAAGATGATGATGAGGATGAAAATGGCAACAAAAATGCTGATGATGATGATGATGATGACAAGGAGGAGGAGGAGGATGACACTTATGATGATGATGATGCCAACAATGACAATCATGATAACAATGATGGTATGGTGATGATGATGGTCGTGGTGATGACAATGATGATGAAGACAATGTCAAAGTTTAAGATGATGCAGATTATGGTGTTGACAATAATTATGAGGATGAGGAGGAGGATGATGGGGATGAGGACAAGGACAATGACAACAATAATGATGAACAATGTGATGATGATCATGAGAATAATGACAATAATTATCACTTATTTATGGATGCTTAATGTGTACAATGAACCATTGAACCATACAACAATTATTTTTGAGTCTCCATAGAGATTCAAATATTGAAATCCATTCTCCCATGCTAAATCTAGTAGCGTGTTGGTTGCAATAGGTCCTACTTTGTTGTTGGTTGTAATGCCAATCCTAATTTGAATGTGATTTTTTCTAGATTTCATGTTTTCAAGTTGATTTTTGCACAAATGAGTTGAGTAATGAGTTGATTCAGTGTAATAAGATGTGTTTTCCTAACTATATCCTTCAATTGAAGGGGCATATTATAATAGGGATCTTCTCCAATCCACCTTTATAATCCCATTTTGACCTTAAATCCATCCCCCACCTACTAGCAAAGATGGGTAGTGATGATGTCTCGGTTTCATAGCTCGAGTGGTTGGGTAGTATGTTAGTTATCCTCCCCACCCGGGTTCAATCCTCAAAGTGGACATGTTGGACCATTGAGATAAGGCTAGAAGGGTAGGCACCCCATGGGATAGAAGTTCACACCCTTTGTTGGTGTGATTTGGGACATCTTGGCCCTTGCTAATTCATAAGTTTCCTGCTAGGCACTAGCTTGCGGGTTGTTGGCACTAGCCTAGAGGTTATAGTGACATCCAATTGGATTTGAACCTGAGCCTCACCCATGTAATTTTGGCGAGTTACCAATTCCTTTAGATCTACAAAAAAATTGGTTAGTGATGATATATGTTAGGGGTTAATTGGGTTAAAATTAGTGATTAATGGGTTATTCGTTGGGGGCTAAGGGGTTAGGGTGTTAGTGTGTTAGTAGGTTACTAGTAAATCTTAGTCAAACATATTCAATCATAGTCGACAATGGTCAATCATAGTCAACAGTCCACAACTATAGTTAATCATAGTTAAATATAAGCGATCATAGCCAATGATGATCAACCATAATCATTGACCATAGGTTAGGGGGTTAGTGAGTAGTTTGGGGTCAAGGCATTAGGAGTTTAGTACATGAGGAATTAAGGGTTATTTTGTCAATTATGCTTTTACTTTTTGTATTCCATACATGTATTAGTAATTATCAATATATCATATTAATTATTTTAATATTATTTATGGGTTGTATATAATTAATTGTTGATATATCATATCATTATAGACTAAAAAAACTCCATGTCACCATTTAAACAAATATGGGTTATGATTTAGCATATTGGTTATAATCACAAATACTAATGTTAATGTTATTTGTGGTGCAATAGTGTCTGCTTTACACGTTGTAATATGTGCTATTGTGGTTGTAGTTATTAATGTGTAAATGTATCTAAAAGTAACCAATAAATACAAGAAAGATAAATTCAATAGGTTGTTTAGAAAAAAATAATTATTTATGTGAAAAATCACTCAAATTGTTGTAATGCACATGTACTATAACCTATATTTAATTAATTTAGTAATCAACATATAATTGTATTTATAGCATATACATTTTAATTAAAATTAATCATATAATTTAGTATATAATAATTTATAGTAATTAATTATGATATATTTAATTTATGGCGTTGGTTAGCGGTTCTATGAAATAGTTTTTTTGCCGGAATTTGGCGATATAAATTTACACGAATCACTATTTTTCATTGTTCAAAATCCATTTTTGAATGCATAAATGGATTTAGCATGCTAGAAAACTCCCGGGACACTCAGATTCTACAGAAATAATCACTCAAATCTACGAACCCAAAAAAAATTCGTCGGATTTCAAGCAAATATCCCCGGAAAAAAACCATCATTTCGTAGAATCTTTAGCCTGTGACTTTAATTTATAACTAAGCTATATTATCAACTACATAATTAATACTTATATAATTATATTTAAGTAGTTATCATAGCATAGTTAATGATCAAATCAAAGCAGATATGGAAACATTTATAATCATTCCATATCTCAAGGCTCTATGAAGTCATTGGGATTCTATAGAAAATTCTTTAACATTGTTAAGATATTATATCCCATTTAGATTATTTGTTAAGAAAATATATCGAGTCAAAGCAATTTGAACATGCATTTGATATTTTGGAGAAGAAATTAGTTAACATCCTTACTATGCTACCTCCTATAGTATATAGTCTTTATTAGGCTTTGATTGTCATATTAGTTTCCTTTGAAGTATATAGCATTTATTAGGTTTTGATTGTCATATTAGTTTCCTTTGTTTTAAAAGTTTATGTACAAAACCTAGTGTTAGACATAAGAAACAAAAAAATTTATTTTTTAATATACAAAATAATGTATTTTTTTAACACTTCATTGGTTAATGAGTTTGAAGTGTTATTGGAACCTTCACATGGTTCAAGAATTTAAATTAATTTGACACTTAATATTATGTCTTGCTAATGTCTTTGAGGTTGGTAAAATTATTGGTATATCTTCCTTCTGCTGATATGCTTATGGACTATTGTCGATATGCTTACGGACTATCACAACCACTACATTGTGATTCAACTCAAGTCTTCATCATTTGCAGAGGATTTCGCACATAAATCGCCACAATCTCCTGCTTCAAGACATCCACATTCTCCCTTTGCGGAACATCCGTCACCATCAACTGCCCTGTGACTTCATCATGAACATTTGAAGTCTTATTCTAGGAGCGACGATGAAGTCTTTGGAAACACCACCTTAGTATTTAATCCAATGTCATACCATTATGTAAATTCCCTAATCAATGATGCAGTCAATGCATCTATGATCAATGATGCAGTCGAGGCTTTGAGGTCTATATTAGGTTAGAACTTATCCTCACTACCTAGCCATCTCCTCACCACCTCGCCATATCCCCACTGTCTGGACACATCCTCACCTTCTATTACAGAAGCGCCTAAAGCATGCAAAGGAAATAAGGTAGGGTTGTTTTCAACATCTTCTAGCCAGAAAATATTGATGCAAGGTGGTGCTCCCCCATCATGGGTAGGGAGTGATAAGATTTCTAGGTTTACTGCTCCCAGGGATGAACTACTCCCTAAGACGCCAAGAGATGAACCAACGGACCAAATGTAAAAACTAATGGAGCCTCTTAATATTAGACTGCAGTTAATCTTGCCATGGCCCCTACTCCCAAGTAAGTACTTGTTTGGAAATATGGGACTCATGGGTTTCTGTTATTTCTAAGAAATAAGGTGGAGGATAATCTCTATGGTGTTAATTTATGATTTCAAGGCATAGGTGTTAGGTTGGTCATTGATTAAATTGTTCAAGAATAATACTTTGGCTACCAATTACTACTGCACCTGTATCTTGAGATCTACCAAAAATAAATTGAACAACATCCATGAAGTTGTGCCCAATAAGAACTCAATACATGAATTTTTTATCTTACCTTAACCATAGGGAAATTTCTCTTAGATGCTTGTTTTTCTGCAATGACTCTAGGTTTCCCATGATTCATAGCTACAATATAGGCCTTGAGTATTGTCTAGTGAAAATATAGACTTGGTTGTTACTTCCAAAGAACTGCAACTACTAGTAGAGAGTTTATCCTTGTGATACATGAGATAAATAAATAGCTTGGACTTGTTTTACATGAGATATTATAAAATCCTAATGGAGCAAAGCTCTTAGGCATTAGTGCCAAAAATATTATAATCTAATGCAACCAAATAAGCATAGATAAATGAGAATTCATGTTAACAATTGGTTGTTTCCAGAGTAATGGCCAATATAGATTACTAAGAAGCATACAAAGGTGGTAAAGGGGACCCAAATTCCTATCTAATTTCCATTCCCAAATTTATTGAAGCATAATAGAGATTACTAAGAACCATACAAAGATGGTAAAGGGGACCCAAATTACTATATAATTTTCATTCCCAAATCTATTTGAAGCATTATAAGAATACAGATTACTAAGAAGCATACAAAGCAAAGGTGGTAAAGGGGACCCAAATTCCTATCTAATTTTCATTCCCAAATCTATTTGAAGCATTATAAGAATTATTAATTATAGTCAATACTACATACCACCATAATTAAATAAAAAAAACTTGTAATTCAAAGCACACAATTCAATACAAAGAAGCATAAGAAAATAACCCAGTTTACTTACCTCATCGGGCACCATTTGTCCCTCTTTCTTGTCTCCTTTGTCATATCTTCTCTCCATATGGTGTTCTCCTTTGCTAGTTAGCCTACACTACATATAGGTGAGGTATGATTCATGTTGGGCTAGGGTAGACCTAAGGTTTGAGGAGAGGCATGATTCATGATGGGCTAGGGCGGGTCTAGTTCACACACGTAGTGCAAAATTCATTTGTTTTGTTAACAAAATAATTGAATTGGTCTGTGTGTTTTGAATAGACAATTGTGGCATGCCTAACAATTAGGGGTAATTGGTATACTTAGGGAAAGGGGAAAATAGTAAAAGGAAACATGACAATGTTTAATCTAAGACAAAGATGATGATGAGGATGACAATGACAACGACAATGATGATGATGACGATGACGATGATGAGGAGGAGGAGGAGAAGGAAGAGGAGGAGGATGACACTTATGGTGACAATGATGCCAACAATGACAATCATGGTGTGGTGATGATGAAAATGATGATGAAGACAATGTCAAAGTTTAAGATGACGAGGATTATGGTGATGAAAATAATTATGAGGATGAGGAGCATGATTATGGGGATGAGGACAAGGACAATGATGACAATAATGATGAACAATATGATGACGATCATGAGAATGATGACAATGATGATCACTTATTGATGGATGATTAATGTGTACAATGAACCATTGAGCCATACAACACTTATTTTTTAGTCTCCATAGAGATTCAAATATTGAAATCCATTCTCCTCTGCTAAATCTATTAGCGTGTTGGTTGCAAGACGTCCTAATTTGTTGTTGGTTGTAATGCCAATCCTAATTTGAATGTGATTTTTTCTAGATTTCATATTTTCAATTTGATTTTTTCACAAATGAGTTGAATAATGAAATATTTGCATTGTGTTTGTTATATTCCCTACAACCCAATATCTTATGAGGTAAACCATTGTTGATTCCTATTTGTGGCGATGATTTCCACTTGATTCAATGTAATAAGGTGTATTTTCCTAACTATATCCTCCAATTGAAGGGACATTTGATAATAGGGATCTTCTCCAATCGACCTTTATAATCCCATTTTTACCTTAGATTCATCCCGCACCTACTAGCAAAGATGGGTAGTGATGATGTCCCGGTTTCATAGCTCGAGTGGTTGGGTAGCATGTTAGTTATCCTCCCCAACCGGGTTCAATCCTCAAAGTGGACATGTTGGACCATTGATATAAGGCTAGAAGGGTAGGCACCCCGTGGGATAGAAGTTCACACCCCTGGTCGATGTGCTTTGGGAGGCCTTGGCCCTTGCTAATTCATAAGTTTCCTGCTAGGAACTGGCTTGCGGGCTGTTGACACTAGCCTAGAGGTTATAGTGGTAGCCAACTAGATTTGAAGTTGGGCCTCACCCATGTAATTTTGGTGAGTTACCAATTCCTCTAGATCTAAAAAAAAGATGGTTAGTGATGATATATGTTAGGGGTTAAGTGTGTTAAAATTAATGATTAATGGGTTATTCGTTGGGGGCTAAGGGGTTAGGGTGTTAGTGTGTTAGTAGGTTACTACTAAATCTTAGTTAGACATATTCAACCATAGTCAACAATGATCAATCATAGTCAACAATCCACAACTATAGTTAATCATAGTTAAATATAAGCGATCATAGTCAATCATGGTCAACCATAATCATTGACCTTAGGTTAGAAGGTTAGTGGGTGGTTTGGGGTCAGGGCATTAGCAGTTTAGTACATGAGGAATTAGGAGTTATTTGGTCAATTATGCTTTTACTTTTTGTATTTCATGCATGTATTAGTAATTATCAATATATCATATTAATTATTTTAATATTATTTATGGGTTGTATATAATTAATTGTTGATATATCATATCATTATAGACTTAAACAAACTCCATGTCACCATTTAAACAAATATGGGTTATGATTTAGCATATTGTTTATAATCACAAATACTAATGTTACTCCATGTCACCATTTAAACAAATATGGTTATGATTTAGCATATTGTTTATAATCACAAATACTAATGTTAATGTTATTTGTGGTGTAATAGTGTCTTCTTTAGACGTTATTATATGTGCTATTGTGGTTGTAGTTAGTAACGTGTAAATGTATTTAAAAGTAACCAATAAATACAAGAAAGATAAATTCAATAGGTTGTTTAGAAAAGAAAAATTGATGAAAAATCACTCAAATTGTTGTAATGCATGGTACTATAACCTATATTTAACTAATCTGGTAATCAACCTATAATTGTATTTATAGCATAAAAATTATAACTATAATCATTTTTATTTATATAATTTAGTATGTAATAATTTATAATAACTAACTATGATATATTTAATTTATAACTAAGCTATATGATCAACTACATAATTAAAACTTATATAATTATATTTAAGTAGTTATCATAGCATAGTTAATGATAAAATCAAAGTGGATATGGAAACATTTATAATCATTCCATATCTCAAGGCTCTAGGAAGTCATTGGGATTCTTTAGAAAATTCTTTAACATTGTTATTTGTTAAGAAAAGATATCGAGTCAAAGCATTCGAACATGCATTTGATATTTTGGAGAAGAAATTAGTCAACATCCTTATTATGTTGCCTCCTGCAGTATATAGTGTTCATTAGGCTTTGACTGTCATATTAGTTTCCTTTGACTTTAAAATTTATGTACGAAACCTAATGTTAGACATAAGAAACATTGTTTTTTTTTAATATATAAAATAATGTATTTTTTTAACATTTCATTGGTTGATGAGTTTGAAGTGTTATTGAAGCCTTCACATGGTTCAATAATTTAAATTAATTTGACACTTAATATTTTATCCTGCTAATATCTTTGAGGTTGGTAAAATTATTGTTATGTCGTCCTTCTAATGATATGCTTATGGATTATTGTTGATATGCTTACGGACTATCGCAACCACTGCATTATGATTAAGCTCAAGTCTCCATCATTTGCAGAGTATTTTTCACATAAATCACCACAATCTCCTTCCCTATCCTCATCGACAGCTTCAAGACATCCACATTCTCCCTTTGCAGAACATCTGTCACCATCAACTACCCTGTGACTTCGTCATGAACATTTGAAGTCTTATTTTGGGAGCGGAGACAAAGTATTTGGAAACATCACCTTAGTATTTAATCCAATGTCATACCATTATGTAAATTCCCCGATCAATGACGTAGTGGAGGCTTTGATCAATGATGCAATTGAGGCATTGAGTTCTGTATTAGGTCAAAACTTATCCTCACTACCTATCCATCTCCTCACCACCTCGCCATATCCTCATCCTCTGGCCAACTCCTCAACTTCTATTACAGAAGCACCTAAAGCATGCAAATACAATAAGGTAGGGTTGTTTTCACCATCTCCTAGCCAGAAAATATTGATGCAAGGTGGTGCTCCCCCATCGTGGGTAGGGAGTGATGGGATTTCTAGGTTTACTACTCCCAGGGATGAACTAATCCCTAAGACGCCAAGAGATGAACCAACAGACCAAATGTAAAAACTAATGGAGCCTCTCAATCTTATACTATAGTTAATCCTGTCATGGCCCCTACTCCCAAGTAAGTACTTGTTTGGAAATATGGGACTCATGGGTTTCTGTTATTTCTAAGAAATAAGGTGGAGGATAATATCTATGGTTTTAATTTATGATTTCAAGTCACAGGTGGTAGGTTTGTCGTCAATTAAATTTTTGAAGAATAATACTTCGGCTACCAATTACTACTGCACCTATATCTTGAGATCTGCCAAAAACAAATTGAACAACATCCTTGAATTTGTGCCCAATAAGAAATCAATACATGAATTTTTTATCTTACCTTAACCATAGGGAAATTTTTCTTAGATTCTTGCTTTGTTATAGCGACTCTAGGTTTACCATGATTCATAGCTACCTTCACCAGATGCAAATCATCCACCTGTGTGATTCATTCTCCGAATCCTATCTCGGATAAGCTATCCCTCTTTCCACCCATCATCCACCCATGTGATTAATTATTCGAATCCTCTCTCAGATAATCCATCCCTCTTTCCAAACAGTAGGATTGGCCAGGCTTAAATACTGTCTGATAGATTGTGGTCTTTTCCTACACAAAAGGAGTTGCATGTTATCGCACAATGTGTAGTTTGTGCAAAGCCCAACCCAAACAACAAGTGTGTGACACAATTGTGAACACCTATCATTGTCACCTCAATAGATGTCCCCCTCATTTTAGGGAAGGACAAGTCCAACACAATGGATGCTTCAAGGGTGACCCTAGGGGGATTGCAAGGGGGGGATAAGGATCTATAATAATACCCATATAGGTCAAGGTCAAGTTGAGGCTTGGGGAAATATTATTTGGAGATGGTAAATGATTCCCAATGTTGTGTATATGCAAAACAATGTTAAACTATCCAAAACAAGACAATATATGATGATATAAGCCTCAAAACCAATGGGGAATAAAAAAGAAACCTTGTTGTCCCAAAATTGAAATAGTATGGAAATATATATCATTAGTAAAGAGACTATGACAACTACAAATTAAACCATCAAAATCAAGTGTATGATGTTGTAAAATTAAGCCAACAATTAGTAGGCAATCCTCTAATATTTAAACCAAGACTCTGATAGAAAGAGAGGGTTGTTAATATGTGTTATCAACAAAGTTTTCTAAAAGGATTATGGTTGTAGCATTCTTTTTCTACAACAACAATTACTATACACTAAAATCAACAACTAAGCCACCAAACAATAGCTATTAAATAGTATATCAATTATGACAGCTTGCAAGTAAATTTCAGTGGTAGAAAAGTTGTAAAAGAGTAAAAGAGAGTGAGTTTATTGCAACCCTAATGGTTGTAGATTAATGCTTGTTACAACAAATTAATCGCTTGGAAAATTAAAGGAAAACATCCAAGTGCAATGGGATATGATATCATCCTCTAGTGTTGTCAAAGTGCCTCCAAAGGAAACGTTCATCATCCCATCTATGCAATAGATCTGAGGTGCTCTACCCAGCCTATGGGGTTTAATGTCCATCCTAGCAGTTTTCAACCCCCCATGAAGGTCAAAATGGCATAATTCCTCCATGGATAGTTTTCACTGAGCAAGGTCCTACAAAGACAAACAACTACGACCTCCAAGTGTCCAGAAGTCACATGTATCATGCCAAGTAAGCCACATCTTATAAAAGAACCACTCAAACATGTGCATTAAATCCCCCCTTTTCAAACTAAACAAATGCCCAAAGACCTTATAAAAATTGACAAATTTAAGTATGGGAGGGTTGTCATGGTTTCCTATTCGGTAGACCAATCCCCAAGTCAAGGAGTGTTTCCCAAGAACACCCTCTCTAAGTCATGTAGTGAATATAAAATGGACATGGTTAAGACTTTTGGGCATGGGGTTTCTGACATACAAAGGGCTCATATTGTCTCATTTATGGGTTCCTTTGTGGAGGGTGTGTTACATCCCTCGTTTGTAATGCAACATTTTTCCAAGTCCTTGCCTTTAATTTTGTACGGTCTGATTATTGAGTGCTATGTGCAAGGAAAGTAAAGAGCATTGTAATTCCAATTGAACTTAGGGACACATTGAGTTCCATATGCATGGGAAATTAAAAGACACCGCAAATGCGTTCCCACAATGAAAAAGACTTTTATTAATTATGTGTTTTTATTTTTTACAGGTCCTTCTTTTTAAGGAGAAGCATTTTATTTCCCTCAGTACCTTAGGGAAATCATCTAGAGGGATCATTTATGGATTTTGTATTTTTCCAGCTACAACACCTCTGGGCCTTTAGGCCCTTCTTCCCTTGAAATGAGGTACAATCCCCTCTTGGGTTAGTGAACCCATAAAACCCAAAAGATGAGGAAATGAAGGGGAAGAAGCATGGATTATGGTAAGTATGATTAGGAATGGTACGATGACCCTTCAAGGAGTCCCTTTAGTAGGAACCCTTTTCTCGAGGGTGACCCACCTACTAGGAAATCATGTCAACCAATAAGGTGAAATGAAGCAAAAGGTATAATTTCCAAGCAAATGTTTTCATAATAAAGAAAGGAATATTTGCAACATGCTCAAGTGCTTCAATTATTAAAGTGACGCTTACCATGAGACCAACCTTGTTACCTCATGAAGCAAGACGTGTTGTCCTTTCTGGGACAGGATGATGTGGTGGACGCTACTACTGTCGATGAATGGCGATGTATGGTGAGAGGAGGGGCTTTGTCTGTTCATCTAGCTCTCGACATTCCATGTCTTCAACCTGCATACCTCGATACATCATCTCCTTAGTTACCTAGAGCCATGGGGTGTAACATCTGGCTCCTACTTGAGGACATGTGTTTGTCATAGAGCGCACGAGAACCTCAACATCTCTCGGTATGACATGTGCCTACACACTCAAACAAAACACTAGATCATTGAGGGTGCCTAAATCACCATTTATTCATATAAGAAAGACTTCAAATTTTCAAAATTGACAACTATAACATTTCTTAAAAATAAAATTTTGCATTTTTTCAAAAACATCTAACCGATATGCAATATAATTCAAGCAAATGTATCACAACAACTATGCATGGTTGCAAGGAAGCAATATGAAAATAAATTATTAATATGCAAATCTAAATAAATGCAACTAAACTAACATGACCACAAAAATTCCAATTCAAGAAAACAAATGACCTACCTACTTACCTAGGGCCTGTGGTCTGTAGAAATCAAGTGCCAGGAGATGTCAAATGAAATTGTACAACCAGTGCAACCACCTCCTCAACATCTCACCCAATATTTTTCCCTTGTGCTTAATTATAAAACGTATCAAGGATAAGCTAAGCACAAAATAATCATGAATATGAATAAGCATATAATCAATCATAGAAAGCATCAGATGGACGTGGGTGGGGGGGAGAAAATATTGCTACAAAGAATAACCCCAAGCTTGATCCACCCATCCCTGATTAGGGTCACCATATGTAGATGATGTCTCATATTCTTCCTTATTAACATGATCATTGCTTCCTGAAGACTAAGAGGAGACGAGAGATTCAAAGAAGACCTTATGATTTCCCAGTGAAGAAGATACGAGATAAGGGACAACCTCAGGTCTAAATAAAGAATCCCTCTCCATACTCAAAACATGTTTCCTCTTTAGCTGGAGGCTTCCCTTGATGTCGTAGATGGGATCTCCATCAAACGTGAAACCACCAATGTCCCATATATGCCTCCCAACATGTATGAAATCATCAATGTGTCGATCAACTGTATCACTGGGACCGATCACTTCTTAATCTTCATCAAGTGGGAGCATGGATACAAATGTATTGTTCAAATCTTCAACATGAGAAACTTCATCAGGATCTTCTTGGAAAATTTCTTCATAGATTTTTTCTTCAGTCATTTCTTCATCTGCAATGGATTTCTCTTCAGTAAGAGGTATCTCACCAAGTTGTACTTCAATAGATACCCGAGATAACTCCTGTATAAGACTCATTAGACACTTGATGGCTTCATCAGTAGCCTTTTTCATTTCCATCTGAAGAAACTCCCTTGTGATAGGGAAAGTTTTGGCAATGGTCCATCTTGAGTGTCGTGAGAATCCCCTGATGCCATAATTATATTTCTTGAAATGACACCTTAATGGAGTTTCCAAATGAGCTCGAGGATCAATGAAGATGGAGAGGTTATCTTCCCTCATTGGAGTCGCCAAATAAACTTATATGAGGTTCATCAAAAGTCAAAAGGGAACTTTCCTCAAATGGAGTCACCAAGAAAGATATAGGTAAAGGCTTGTGGGAATAACTTGCCAAGTTTCATTATGGTATCAGAAAGGAATCAAAATCCTTCCCAATAATAGTGCTAAAAATTTTATCGCATAGTTTGTAGTTTGGAAAAATCCTAACCGAAACAACAAGTGTGTGACACAACTGGGAACACCTGTCACTGTCACCTTAATAGATGTCCCCCTTGTTTTAGTGAAGGACAAGTCCAACACAAGGGAGGCTTCCCAGGTGACCCTGGGGGGATTTCAAAGGGGGAAACAAGTAGCTAGAAGGATACCCCTATAGGTTAAGGTTAAGGTGAGGCTTGAGGCTTGGGTAAAGAGGCTTTGGAGATGGTAAATGATTGGCAATGTAGTGTACCTGCAAAATAATGTTAAAATTGTTGGATTACTGAGAGGGGGGGTGAATCAGTAATAGAGAAATATAATCCTTTTTAACCATATAATATCAATGTAGAATTATCATCCAACAATTGTAGGATAAATAAACAATGAACAAATGAGAAATCATACACATACATAGTACACCAATGTTTTTACGTGAAACCCAAAGCAGGAGAAAACCACATAATGCTTTTTCTTATATGTCTTGAAGAATTACATTCATTGGAAACACCAACTTCCTTTGTTTTCCAGTTTCTAATGGAAGGGGGATCCAACCCCCTAGTTTCTCAGGCTACAACCTGAGGGAAGCTCCAACTCCCCAATTCTCTGGCTACAACCCCCTATGTTCTCTGGCTACAACTAGAAGGTGGCTACAACCACCTGTCATTTCCTTGTCCAACCACCCTAAAATAAAAGTAGAATGATGGAACCATTGTCGCACTATCACTGTGAGATATACTGTTGTAAACCTGTACCAATCAACCTGTAATCAACCTGTACCATAAACAAGTGCATCAACCATGCACCAACCTGTACCAAACAACCTGTACCATAAACAAGTGCATCAGCCATGCACCAACCTCAAGCAAAATCCCTCATCAATTTCATCGTCCATATTTTATTTGTAACTCTGTAATAGACCTGGTGTATATGATCACATACCTTATTGAATTTTGGCTTATTCTAGAGAGCAAAATTGTAGAGCATGCCCCACACAGAATATTTGTTGTATGGATATGAAAATTGTACACAAAATACTACATACTGTACTCTAACCAATTCATTTGGTCTTACTGAATTTGGATATGTTATCAAGAAGTTATGAGGTTTTTACCCGAAACACCTTAGAAAGCATCATCAAAAAAATTTATCCTCCCTTGAATTTCGGCCTTCTTTACTTCACCTTCCCTCTGAAATTTGACTTAGATATCCTTTGGTTACCTTAGTCACTTGTAGATATTCAATATGCTCAAGTGTGATTAAAATGAGAGAGCATTGCCTCTTATTTATACTTTCATGT
>SNQJ01S0033136.1:15136-26937 GCA_010110895.2 Picea sitchensis | reverse complement strand
ATCATCAACATAAACTTCAATTAATAAAATATTATCTTGAGTTACCTTGATGTAGAGGTTGTTGTATGCACTTCCTTTTCTGAACCCTGTCTGTTGTTAATATTTATCCAGTCTAGAGTACCATGCTCTAGGAGCCTGTTTTAGACCATACAAGGCCTTCTTCAATTTACACACATAATCTGTGTTCTCTGACAACTAAAATCCTTTTAGTTGTTCATTGTAGACTTCTTCTTCAAGTTCCCCATTCATAAAAGCTGATTTTACGTCCATCTAATAGACTTTAATATTTTTGGAGCATGCATAAGCTAAAAGAAATCGGATTGCTTCTATTCTGGCAACTGGGGAAAATGTCTCTTCAAAGTCGATTCCTTCAACTTGTGCATATCCTTTACATACCAATCTAAATTTGTTCCTTGTAACCTGTCCATCTTCATTCAATTTATTCTTGAATAACCACTTTTTGTCGATAACATTCTTATGCTTTGGTCCTGGAACCAATTCCCAAGTGTCATTTTTCTCTATTTGATCCAATTCTTCATCCATGGCCTTATTCCAAAATTCATCCTTGTTGGCCTCTTCAAAACTGTTTGGTTCAATCGTAGATGAGAGAGCTAGGTGCGTTTGTTTCGGTGAAAAGATTCTTCTTCTAGTCTCAACTCTTGCATCTTTGTTTTCGATAATCTGATATGAAGGATGATTCTTCTGTACTCGTTTGCTAGGCGTCTTTGGAGGCACTTGCTGAACTTTCTCTTCTACTTCTGTCTAATCCTCTTCATCTTTCCCTTCTACTTCTTCTTCATCTTCTGCTTCTGCTTCGTAAAGTTGTTCCATTGATTCATTTTCTTCTTCCTTTAATTCTTGTCTACCTGTTTCATCAATTTCTACATTGGTGTTTTCCACAACTTTGTTCAACCTCAGATTGTAACACTTGTATGCTTTCCTTGTACTTGAGTAACCAACAAGTACTCCTTTCTCCACATGAAATTCAAACTTTCCCATTCTTCCATCTTCTCTTTTGATATAGCATTTGCTTCCAAATACCCTGAAGTGCTTCAAGTTTTTTGGTCTTCCTTTCCATAGCTCGTAGGGATTTTTGTTATTGTTATTTCTAAGCATTACTCTATTTTGAATGTGAATTGTTGTATGCACCGCATGTGGCCAAGAAATATCTATCAATTTGGAATCCATTAGCATTGTTCAAGCCATTTCATGTATTGTCTTGTTCTTTCTTTCAACAACTCCATTTTGTTGAGGTGTCCTAGCAACAAAGAATTTCCTTTTTATGCAGTAGTCCATAAATTCATTTGAAGTGAACTCTTCTCCATTATTAGATCTCAAACATTTGATTTTTGAATCCATTTCATTTTCAACCACTTCTTTGTAGACCTTGAAGTTTTCAAAAGCTTTTGACTTATTCCTGAGAAAGCAAACTGCAGTCATTCTTGTTTAATCATCAACTAATAACATAAAGTATTTCTCACCTTTTACACCCTTTGTTGTAGTTTGTCCAACTATATCAGTACGCACAATTTCCAGTGGTCTTGTTGTTGAGTATTCCTGTGATTTGAACCTAGTCTTTGTTTGCTTTCCTTGTTGACAATGCTTGCATAAAGTGTTGGTTGGTTTCGTGATCTGGGGCATTTCTCTAACTGTTTCCTTTCTGATGACTTTTACAAGGTTGTTAAAGTGTATGTGACCCATTATTTTTGTGCCATATCCAACCTTCATCTTCCTTTCCTAGACAACACTTTTCATTTCCAAATTCACTTAATACATATATGTTGCTTGAAGTTCTTGCAGCTGTTGCAATCAATTTTCATGTACCGTATTTTCGTATCTCGCACTTCTGTGAATCGAAAGTAACTTTATGACCTTGGTCACACATTTGAATCGCACTTAGAAGATTATTTTTCATATCTTATACTAGTAGAACATTTTTTTCCTTGGTATTCTTGTTCCCAATTCTGACTGTGCCTTTTCCAATGACTTTAGCTCAATCATCATTTCCGAAGGAGACTGATCCATCTATTTCCTTTCTTAATGTAAGAAACTTATCTCTATCACCTGTCATGTGTTTTGAACAGCCACTGTCAACATACCAACCATGTTTCTTCTACTTAGCTTGTAGAGCGAGTGTGCATTCTTCATTGCTATATTGATTCTGCTTTCTTATCCATGTCCTCTTATGAGGTTCCTGTCTATGATTGTGGTTTTTCTGTTGTGGTTCTCTAGGAGGGACTGCCATTCTGCAATCTTTGGCCATGTGTCCAAATTTGTTACACTTGTAGCATTCCACTTCAGTGCTCAAAGATTCAAACTTGTTGTAACTTCTTCTCTGTGTTTCACTAGGCCTTCTTGGATAACCCTCTCGTGTGTGACTTTCAAAGTTGTTTATGTTCTTATTGTTAGCTCTGCAATTTACAACTTTATGTCCAAAATTATTACATGCATAACATAAACCAAAAAAGATAGTTTGATACCTGGGAGTTGAAGATCTTCTGAAATGAGGTACTCTTATGAATCATTTTTCTTCTTGAGGCCTATTTGTTTATGTCGGTCATTGATTGTGAAATCTAAATCTTCTCGGTAGAGGAGTGTCCCTGTAGTTTTATTTGTAGACCTTCCTATCCCCTTTGATTGTTTTTGCATAGCTTTTTGAATATGTTTCTTGCCCTGTTGTTTTGGAGCTTGATCCATTTTCTATCTAATTGTATCCAAGTCTGAACTTGTCATGATGAGGTTTTTTACAGCTGATAATGTCATCTAGAACTTTTGAGTTGTTCTGCATATTTTTCTTTTGAAGATCTTTTCTTAATGTGACAATCTATGCTTCCAAATTTCCAATGATCCTGTCTCTTTCTTCTAGTTGTTCTTTGAGTGCTTCTTCAATTATTTTATCTTCTTCTATTTGAACCTTTAAATTTGTGATCATTTGTTCTAGTTCCTGAGTGTCTTTTTTCTTGTCTAGTTCCACTTGTAGCTTCTTGTTTTTCTTCTTTTCTCTTCTGATAACTTCTATGGAACACAATAATTCTTCTTGGTAGTTAACTTTTGCCTCTTCATATTCTTCTTCAGCTTCTTCATATTCTTTGTCGGCCTCTTCATATTCTTCTTCAGTTTCTTCGTCTTCAGAGTCTTCTACTGTCACTGAATTCATCTTCATATGATGATGAGATGTCTTCTTTGGTGCATAAGATTTTCTTGAAAACTTTCTTTGTGGTTATTTTTCCTTTATATGTTTGTTCTTCATCATTTCTCTTATTTTTATTATGAGGAAATTTGTTATCAAAATGACCAATACCATCATGATTAAAATGAATCAAAGGAAGCTTACCTCTATATCTGTCGTTGGTTCCCTTGTTCAATCTTCTTACAAATTTGGCCACTTCTTCATCATCTTCTGAGACGTCACTGTTGTTGCTATGTTCTTTTTCCTTTTGCCTTCCCTTTTTCTTTGACCTTTTGGATGCTTTGAAGGTTGCTTCTTTTACATATGGATTTTCCTGTTCAGTTCTCATTTCATATGTTGTGAAGATTCCATGTAGTTCGTCCATGCTTATTGAGTTTAGATATGCTCTTTCTTCTAGTGATGATATATTAGGGTCAAATCTCATAGGAAGAGATCTTAGTACATTTTGAACAATTACAGATTCTTTGATTTCTTCTCCCAATCCCATGATTCTTTCTTCTAGTGTTGATATCTTAGGGTCAAGTCTCATAGGAAGAGATCTTAGTACATTTTGAACAATTACAAATTCTTTGATTTCTTCTCCCAATCCCATGATTGTATTTACTGTTTCATCAACTCAAAAGAAGTAAGCTGCAATATTCTCATCTTCCTTCATCTTTAGTTGTTTGAACTGACCTCTATAAGTTTGGAGCTTTGCTGCTTTGACTTTTGAATCTTCTTCATAAATATTTTGAAGTTTGTCCCAAATATCTTTAGCAGATTTACAATGTGCAACTTTGGTGAATATCGATTCACCAAGACCATTCATAAGTGCATTTATGGCATTGTAATTATTCTGACCGAGTTTCATTGTTTTTTCTTTTGTCGGCGGAACTGTTGGTTCTTTGTATCCATCTATAATTGATTCTTAAATTTCAAATCCTTGTGCCTATATATATGACTTCATCCTTATGCTCCAAAATGCATACTTTTGTCCATCAAACTGTGGTATTCCATTTTTATACATGTTTTTGCTCTCCATGATCTACCTTTCAGTGGTTAAACTTCATTCTGAAGGAACCTGCACTGATACCAATTGTTGGATTACTGAGAAGGGGGGTGTTAGCACCAATTCTTGCAAGGGGGGATTTTTCTCTCTGATTTCAGGCCCTTGGTGTAAAATGCAAAGAAATGGGTTTTAAAAAACCATCAAATGAATTTTATTCAAAGGCCGCATTCATGAGCGTCAAACGCAACACAAAGAAGAAGTTCATTTCGGGCTTAAAATCAAGCGAGCGGGCATTTTTGTTTTCAGCAGAGAGGATCCATCGATGGAACAGATCAACGGTCATCAGGTAAGCCAAAACCATGGAGTTGCATAAGGTTTAGCGCATGGTCTCATCCCTTAGGACCAAAGTCACGAAATGATCATGGTCGTCCGATCCAGTCGGGACATGTGGTGCCTGATTAAGTCCGGTCACCATCTAGGCTATCGCGACTTTGAAATACAAGGGTTGACTTCCTCCCATCCACGATACACGAGATGCGAAGGCGCCTTTGGGTGCGGGCCCACGGTCATAGCATAGGGTCGTATGGAAAGGCAGTTGGAGGAAGAGGAGCGAGAACTCCCAGTGGGAGAATCCCCGAAAGGATTGGGACCGTTAGTCTTGAAAGACACGTGGCACCTGATTAAGTCCGGTCGCCATCTAGGCTATCATGACTTTGAAATACAAGGGTCGACTCCCTCCCATCCACGATACACGATATGCGAAGGCGCCTTTGAGTGTGGGCCCACGATCCTGGTGCCCAGTCATGTGGTTGAGTTTAAACACTCATTGAGCGACAAGTGATCGAGGTCATCCATTTCAGCAGGGGCATGTGGCATGCAATCGAGCTTCATCATGTTTTAGTTACCCAGAATATGAGAGCAAGGGAGAAAGAAATCCCGATGGGAGAATTCCCGAAATAATCTGTACCGTTGATCATGGAGCAATCTCAGTCGTCCATCAAGGACAACTCTCAGCGCATGAAGCTAAGGAGCGAGAAGATATGGGCGGAGAGGATCTATGCACGTAGATCTATGGCCAGGGTTCCATTCCGGACCCCCTTTTCCATTCTACCTTGAAAAGGGGGTCCAGAATTGGGCACGCAGTTTTCAACGGCTCAAATTTGAGCGCCTAGATCAGCAGCCAAGGATTGATTCCGGACCCCCTTTTCCATTCTGCCTTTAATAGGGGGGGGTCTAGAATGGGGTGATTTTATGTGGGCCACTCTAAACCTCTTACCACCTTCTGCCTCTGCTTACTGCCTCTCAAACCCCGATGACATGTGTCCTCCATTTCATCATCTCGCATCCTGCCATGTGTCTCGCACTCCCAGCCACCTCTGCCATAGCTAGTTGCCTGTAGCACCCATCGCCTCAGCCTCGTCAGCTCTGTCCACGTTGGCCAGCCAAATCCCTCTACAGAAGTCTAGCGAAGCAACAGACAACCAAAGGTAGGCTGCCACATCTCCCAGATGCAGACTTGACCAGGGCCTCTCAGATCTCGATGAATCAATTAATGCAAATGAGGAAGGTGGGTGAGACATCGTCTCCTTATTTAAATAAGAAGGTCAGAAAGGGGTGTGCACAGAGACAGACTGTCATTCTACCCTGACAAAGATCATGTCTGACAGACGAGTGCATGGGCAGTCTGCCCAATGTCTTCACGCGCAGCCTTTCAGAGAAGCTCCTCAACGTCAAGCATTGAACTCCTAATGTGATCGTGCTTTCAGCACTTGAGTCAGTTCCAAGTATATGTAGGCAATTTTTCCATTTTTGTAAGGATCAATGGTAGAGCAAAGCTCCTGATTGTAAAGTTTTAATGGATGTTCTAGTTCCTTGGTTATGTATCTATATGTGAAATTTCTTGTTTAATGATAGACAAATTTCTCATCCCATCTAGTTTTCATCTCATACTAAGGGAGTTCATGATTGACTGATTCACATGAATCATTGTGACTGTGTTTTGATAAAGGTTTTATTGTAGCACTGTTCTATTCTCCATTGTTTCTGTAATTTGAATGTAAGAAGTTCTTGTGTTCAAGTTTTTATTCTACAGGCTGTTAGAAGCTCGATGCCTACAGTAGTCGTTCACATTTCCTCACAGAAGTCTTCCTCCTATTCACCCTTACTACAACTTACTGTCTGAAGTTTAACTAAGACCTCACCCTCCTGTGCATGTCTGACCTAGTTTCGAAGTTAGAACGATATTGTGTTGAGTTTTCTTCCATTTGATCACCCTTTATAAACAAATCGTGACATAAAATGATGGGCATTAGGCTTACTCCTGCTGCAATCTAGGAGTGACTTCTGATGCCAACATTTCTGGCATCGTTGCCAGGGATGAAGTTGAAAATTTTCCCTGGGATAGAATGACATCGAGCCTTTGATTCTGAAGGTGCATCAGGCATCAGAGCCTTACGAGATTTCTACTGTGCACCTGGCGAATCCACTGTGGCAAACCTATTGTTTTAGTTGTGGCTTCCAGAGGTAGACAAATGCGGTCCCATCCACAACTGCCTCTAGTTACGCCTGGAGCTGATCCGGAGGTGTTTATCAGAAAAGGAAAGGCCTCTCAAGGAGAAAATTCCACCCCTGAACCAGGTAATTTGCCATCTCCTTCTGCAAAAACTTTGTTTTCTTCTTCTCGGCTTCCTAGCAGACCTTTTTCTAAAGTTTCCCATTTCCTGAATTTCGGAAGTGTTCCTATTGAGTTTTTCCCTCCTAGTCTGGGATTGGAGGGAGAAATCCTTGTCACTCCCCTCTCCCCTGAAGTTGTACCTTGGCGTAGACCCAGGACCACAGAAGATTTTACCACCCCTCCTCTTATTACTATTTCTGCTACTGTACATAGAGGAGAACTTGTTGACTCAAGCCCCTTAGCCTTCTCTCTGAATCCCCCATTGTTTCCCCTTCCACCTGGAATCTCATTTCCAGTATCCCTTGTATTTCGAGCTCCTTCTCCTCCGAGTTCTCCTCCACCTAATATTCCTATGGCAGGAGCAAATCCCCCCATGAACAGAATGGAGGCTATAATAGCTGTTAGGTATGATCCCCTTTTGTTACCTCAGCCTCTCAATTCCCTTCCAGCAGATGGCTACCTTAAGTAGCTGCCCAAGTTTATAGGCGAAGGGGACATAGCTGCAGAATAACACCTTGAATCCTTTTACAGCTTCACAGATGATCATGTTATCATGCATGTAGACGTATGGATGAGGATTTTCATCCATAGCCTTGAAGGTGAGGCTAGAAAGTGGTTTAGAGCCCTACCTCCTGGATCCATCAATGGGATTGAGGCTTTGGATAATTCCTTTTCGAGACAATGGGGAGACAAAAAAGACTTCATGTATTACATGATAGATTTTGGGTCTTTGAAGAGAAAGGAAGGAGAGTCTGTCTCTGACTTCTCCAAGAGATTCAATAAAATGTATAATAAGATCCCCTCTGAGATAAATCCCTCAGAAGCCTCTGCTAAAATCACTTATGCTAGCACTTTTGATCTCGATTTCTGCCTCCTGTTAAGGGAAAGGAGAGCCACTACTCTGGCTCACATGCAGGATGCAGCCGTGGAAGTAGAATCTAACATATTGGTTGTTGACTGACTCAGGAATAAGGTTGATAGAGACATATCCAGAAAGAGACCTAAATCCTCCCCATCCAATTCCTCTCCAGACAAGGTAACTAAAGTGCTAAAATCACTTTTGGCTAGAATGGAAAGATGGGAGTTAGAAGGGAAGCCCATGTACAAAAATCCCCAAAATACTGACAACAGAGGCTTAAGGAGGCATGGTAACAATGTGCCACAGGCTTTGCCAAGCGAACAAAGGGGCAAAGATAGAGAAGAACATAGCATTCAAACCCCTCTCCAAAATAACCTAGTTACTCATGAGGAAGGAGAGGAGATAGATGAGATCGACCCTGAAATTCATTGTATTGAAGACACTCCCCCTTTTCCCCATTTGACTCAATCTGCATATGAAGAATCCCTTATGAACATTCAAATCAATGAGTTGGGTAAAGGGGAAAAGGCCAACAACACTCCTAACAGATACCATCTCAGTTCAAAGAAGAAAGAAGGGAATTTTGATAGCCAGGATCATCCCCTCATGGCGGAAAGGCCTACTAAACCTGCAATAATCACTACTAAAGAAAAGAAAACTTAGAATACTTCACCAACAACCAAAGAACCTACCTCTAAGGTAAGGGAAACTCCTAAGCCTTTTTCTTCCTTTAGTTTTGAACAGGAGATTCAAAAGATTAGAATTGTCGTACCCCTCTCAGAACTAGTCAAAAATGAATATTTCAAAAGGTCCCTCTCCAAACTGCTACAATCTGAGTCCCCCCAACCTTCCACAGACTCAGTAATCCTTCAAGATGAGAAGCCAACAGTTGTCCTAGGTCCCATGGTAGAAGACAAAGATGATTCATCCCCTCCCTTCTACACATCCCTAAACGTACATGATAAGGTGCTTCATAATTGCCTCATGGATTCAAGAGCTTCCCACAACCTTATGCCCAAAATAGTCATAGAAGAATTGGGATTGGAAGTGACAAAGGCTTATCATGATTTGTACTCTTTTGATTCAAGGAGGGTGCAATGTCTTGGAGTGATCAAAGATTTGGTGGTCTCTCTATTTCAACTGCCAATGAAAAGTGTGGTCATGGACATCATAGTAGCTGATGTTCCCCCCAAGTTCGGTATGTTTTTTTCAAGATCTTGGATTAAAAATATTGGAGGAACATTACAGATGGATCTCACATATGCCACTATTCTAGTCTTTGGAGGGGAACACAGGAGGTTATATAGAGAATCCCAACTGGCCTACATTGTTAGTGATGAAGAAAACCCCACCAATCATTCTATCTTTGCACTTGACATTGATTTGGGGTCTAGTTTATTGCAGCTCACTGATACTCCCGAAGCCCCTTTTCAAATCAGAAGGCAGCCCATATTTAATCATGAGATACCTCCTCCAACCACCTCTGTTTGGAAGATGTTCTTCGATGGAGCTTCTTCTAGCAATGGCGCTAGCGCTGGAGCTGGAGTGGTTTTTGTGTCACCTTGTTAGGAAACCATATCCCTGTCATACAAGCTAGAATTTGAAACTACCAATAATGTGGTAGAATATTAAGCTCTTGTTCTGGGTTTAAGGGCTGCAAAAGAGATGGGAATTGAGGAGGTATCAGTGTTCGGAGATGCTGAGTTCATTATCCAGCAAGTCAGAAATGTTTATCGGACTAAGCATCATCGGCTCAGGAGTTACAAAGATGAGGTGTGGAACCTTATTGATAATTTCTTCTCAGCTTTCAACATTTATTTTATTCCAAGAGAGGAAAATACTTTGGCCGATTCCTTAGTTGTCTCAGCTAGTCTGTTCAGGATCCCTCTACCGCCTAAGATCAAATATGATGTTGAGATAAGATATAGGCCATCTGTACCAGACAATATCAAGCATTGGAAGGTATTCGAAGACGATCTTGAAATCAAAAAAAAAATTTAGTCTGTCTATGAATTTTCTGCATTTCACATTGATCAGGATCCTGATCTCAAAAGTCACCCTCACCCTGACGTATTTTTAAATAAAATTGTTGATCACCATATTATTCATCTTCCTAGCAATCACATTCCAAAGGGACTAGTCCCTTTAGAAAGATTGTTCAATGGGAATGATGTGGAAGTAAAGGGTAGGGTTTCAAATGAAGATGTTGATACAGCTGAGTGCAACATTGGCACACAGGAGGAGCCTAAGTTTGTCAAGTTGTCAAGCAGTTTGACCAAAGAGAAGAGGGACAAATATACCGAGTTATTAAGAGAATTTGCTGATGTGTTTGCATGAACCTATGAAGACCTCAAGACATATGACACATCTGTCATTGAACACAAGATCCCACTAAAGAAAGAGGCTAAGCCATTTAGGCAGAAGCTAAGGCATATATATCCCATGTTGTGTCCTGTCATGGAGAGAGAAGTGAAGAAGTTGTTAGATGCCCAAATCATTGTCCCCTTGAGATGTTCTGAGTGGGTGGCCAATTTGGTCTCAGTGAGGAAGAAAAGTGGAAAAATCAGGCTCTGTGTTGATTTCAGGAACTTGAATAGGAGCTCAAAGAAAGACAACTATCCCTTGCCCAACATGGAACACATATTGCAGAGGGTAACTGGTGCATCTAGGATATCCATGATTGATGGATTTTCTGGCTATAATCAGATATCAGTCATGCCTGAGGACAGAGAAAAAACAACCTTCACCACTCCTTGGGGCACATTCATGTATGCCAAAATTCCTTTTGGACTAATGAACACAGGACCAACGTTTCAACGAGCCATGGACATAGCCTTCATCAGGGAGAAAGATCAGTTTGTGGTGATCTATCTGGATGGAATCACAGTCTTCTCCAAGTCTAATAAAGAGCACTTCTATCACTTGAGGAAAGTTTTCTTGAAATGCCAGAGGTTTGGTCTTTCCTTAAATCCCAATAAATCTTTGTTTGCTATGAAGGAGGGGAAGTTGCTAGGCCATATAGTATCAGCAGAGGGAGTGAGAATTGATCCCAGCAGGGTAGAGGAAATTCAGACCCTGTCACTTCCCAGGTCTAGGAAAGAGGTCCAAGATTTTTTAGGGAAGATTAACTTTCTGAGGAGGTTCATCTCAAATTTTGTTGAGTTGGTGAAACACATCACAACCATGCTCATAAAGGGAAATGAAGAAAAATGGACTGCTGAACCTAGAGAATCTTTTGTCCAAATAAAAAGGGCATTGACTGAGGCACCTGTGCTGATCAGTCCTAATTATTCCAAGGATTTCCTAGTTTTTTCTTTTGCTTCTTTTGATACAATAGCAGCGGTCTTATTGCAGAAAAATGAGGAAGGGTGAGAGCAACCCATTTCCTTTTTCAATAAGGCACTAAGAGATGTAGAAATCAGGTATGAGAACATGGAGAAATAGGCCTATGCCTTGGTGAAAGCTCTCAAAGCTTTCAGAGTCTATGTCTTACACTCAAGAATGACTGCATACGTTCCTTCAGCCTCTGTGAAAGACATCCTTGTACAGCCTGACATAGATGGGAGAAGAGGTATATGGATTGCTAAGATCCTTGAGTTTGACCTGGAAATAAAGACCACCAAGTTGGTTAAAGGGAAGGGTTTAGCCAAACTGTTGGCTGAATCCAATTGCAAGGCTTTGGGGGTTAGCTTCATCAATGATTGCTCAGAAAATCAGCAAGCTGAGTCGCCCAACAAAATCTCTCAGGGTGGCTTATCACTAGCATAATGCACCTGGTACAAAGACATTTTGTATTTTTTGCAAGAGTTGAAGCCTCTTGATGGAATGGGAAAAAGCAAGGCAAGATATTTAAAGCTTAAGGCGATCAGATATTGCCTTATTGACCAAGCCTTGTACTGGAGAGACCCTCTAGGGGTGTTTCTGAGGTGTCTGAAACCACAGGAAGTCAATAAAGTTATGTTTGATTTCCATAGCGGTGTTGTAGGAAAATCTGCCTGCGAACAAGTAGATCGACCTCTAAGGCTTGACCTTAACCCTAGACAGAAAAATGCTTAACGTGGACACTGACTTCCTTTCAAATCTATCTAAG
>SNQJ01S0033136.1:0-15126 GCA_010110895.2 Picea sitchensis | reverse complement strand
TAAAATGTCTAATCATTTGTTTTTCTTCCTCTTCTTCTTCTTCTTCTTGGTCTCCATGAAAGCACAAATTTAGTCGTCGTCATCATCATTTAACTGATCCCCCGCAGTTATTGGGACTTCTTGAAGTGTTGTATCATCAATACTCAACAACTCATGCCATGATGAACTTCTAGTATTCCGGCGTGGAGGTTGAGGATGCGCATGGGAATCCACTGTTGCAACAACAACAAAAATTCAAGTGATATGTTTATTCACTGTTCCTAGGGCAATTTAATTAATACAGATTTAATTATAATGTTTTATACCTGGATTAGTCGGTGCAGTAGAAACAGTAGCTAGTGGCCGCATTGTTGTTTATGCGCTTGTTGATCTCCACTCTCGATCATCATCTACACGCTCTGCCATATGAAACAATGTAAGTATTTAGTACAGAATATACCCTAAATATTAATACTCATTGAAAAATGGAAAAACATTAAAAATGCGCGCATACCACTATGTAATGGTCCTTCGACAACAAAGCTTGAATCAATATGGGGGTCGGGATATGGTTCATCGGGTACATCAGGAGCATTGGTAGCATTTTTACTCTCCTGTGAATGTGGAAGAGACACACATTTTACATTTTAAATGAATAAAAAGTATATTTTACATTACAAGTAATCAATGAGTAAAAACTAATCGACAAGTTTTTAATTTCATTTTATTTACCATGTCCTCCAGAGAGACACATGGTGATTTCCCCAAGCTTCTTCATTGCGCCACCACACCATCAAAACCCTGCATGAACCCGACATTTAGATCTTCTTCTGTGGCTTTTTCGTTGAATAAATCCCCCTGCATTGAGCAATATCAAAATCATTAGTCACTAGTTGCAATGAATTACATATTTTGTGACGATGATAAAAAAAAAGTAAAATGTTTAGGCACTTACAACCCGTGCCTTCAATCTCTCGTAACCACCTTGGCCCAGTTTATGTTGGTCGTGTTTGTATTGACTTGGATGTTGCAATGTTATCTAGATTCTAGAGAAGAAACTAAGAATTGGCAGGTTCCGAGGGAAAGTTTAATATCAATATCTAGATATTATCCCATGAAGATGCTCATAACCCATTACTGATATGATATATCCCTTTTGTGCAGGCTTCATGGAGAAGTAGATGCTTCAAAATTAGAGGAATCTTGGGTCCCCTTACTACACAATATCACAACTAATGTTCATATATTTAACTGGGTAGCTATCCTCTAAGCCAAACTTGAAAATACCATATCAGTAGTAAAACATGCAATGCCAGGGAAGCATCGACATTTCCACATGTCATCCTACCTGTTGGATTTTTTCTATTGAGCACATGCTTCCTAGGAATGGGCTGGAGATGGTGAATGAGTGACCTCCCTATTCATTTCTATTTCCAAGACTTGTGGGAGCATAAATATCGAGTGTACTATCACAATATTTGTGATCACTTCTTAATTCATTTGTTCCAATTGTTATTATGTTCCCCAACACCATGCATGTCAGAGAAGGCAATGGAAGCTATCAAAAAAATTGGGGATTGGTTTGTACTCGATAATGGGAATTATATCATGATCTACGAATCAACCAAACCACCTCATGTATTTCTCAAATTGTTTCCTAACAAACTAGTGTTGTAGGAGGTAGCATACCACACCCTTGTACATGGAGTTGGGGAAGTTGTTACACATCAAAATTCCACATGTAAGTGTCGAAAGTGACGTATGAACCTTCTTAAGTGTCGCATGCACTGTCTCAAGTGTCGTATGAACCTTAATAAGTGTCGCATTCACTTTGCTAAATTTTGCAACCCATTGACACCATGAAAAACATTTGTCACAATCCCTAAGTTAGTTTGGAAGAGAAAACCCACCATTTGAGGTCCAGAACCACACCTTTTACTTGGAAAATTTGACCATTTTTGAACATTTATGAAGGGTGGTGCTCCCCTACTCATTATTAGGGAGCGCCAATGCTCCCTCAGCCTTGCTTAGGAGGCGCCAGTGGTTCTCTATATCTAACTCAAAGGGAGCACCAGTGTGGTTAGAGAAAAATATGGCACATCCCGACTATTATTAAGGGACAACTCTTAAAGGAGGAGGTTGTTTTTGGTCAAATAATATCCTATGGCACTATATTAAGATAAAATCCCAACTCATGGAACCATATCCTCAACCATTTCCCTTATTAGCTCATGGTGGTTGAGCCTCACAATCCTATAAATTGAAGGCATTTCCATGGTGAAGGGGGAGGAAATTGTTAAAGTATCATCATTTTGATTGCAAGAGATTCATGCAAAGGGTTGGACGAGGAGAGCTTGGAGAAGTTACTGCATTTTTAAACATGATTTGTAAGTACTTGCCATTGGCTTTCCAATTAATATAAACTTGGCCTATTCCCTTCAAGTTCATGTGTTCTACATTTGCTGGTCTATCATTGTTTCAATATTCATAGATATATCTACTTTATCTAATCATATGAGTAGGAGGAAGAGTTTATTTTTTGGTCTTTGCAGTATTTCATTTGCATTAAGGAGCTTGGATATCAAGCCCAAGGATTAGAGAAGTGAGGATAGACATCAAAATAAGGTACACCATATTCTTCTTATCTGTTTTTTTGTTGGTTGAAATAGATTTAAAGGGAACATAGAAACCATTTGTTTTATTTTGTCTTTGGATCAAATAAGGGGTCTTGGTCCAAATGGGAGCTTAGCCTGTTTGCAGGGTAAGATTTCTCATAACAGAAAAATGGCAACTCCACTAGGGAATGGACTTTGACTAGTATTTCCTTTGGTTCATCTTGAATCCTTTATTGTGATTAGATCTTGCTTTTTTTATTCTTGATTCTGATTTATTTCCCCTTCCCTCTTCTTGATTGAAGATTTTACAGAGTCTTTGCCAATTTTTAGCTTTTGGAATCCATTTTTAAGATTTTTCAGGACCAACACTCCCATGCAGTTGACACCAGGGAGTCACTGGCCCGACTTGCACTCCCACTTAGTCTCCTAGGGAGTTCCATAGTGCTATGTTCCTTTGGTAATAGGGGCACCAATATCTCCTTTTAAGTGGATTTATGAGTTTTTGCTTGGTTCTGCTCAGTCTTTTGTTAATAGGCTTTTAGCCCAGAGTCTCCTAATCTGTCTTTGACTTTGTTTTCTTGAGAAATTGACATTCATCACTCATTTCTTTCCCTTCTTTGAGTTTGCAAATTTCTCAAAGTTGTGAAATTGTATGGTCCCCTTGGGTTAACAAGACCCCTTGGCTCATCCTATCTTTCAGTTCTTTGATCTTCGTCTCACAAAGTTTTCAGATCGCTTGATTTTTTAGGATTTTCACCAACTAGAGTTTGCAAATGTTGTTTGGTATTGAGCCATTTTTGTCTTTGTTGAAACATATCGCTTTTTGAATGACTAGGAATCTCTTGTTTACTGCAACCCAACCTTGAATAATGATTCTTGTTACTCTCTTTTTGAGGATTTTCAAGAGTGTTTGTTTTCTTCTCTCTTTTACATCTTCGAGTCCTTAATTGAACAAGTTATCTCATACTTGATTTTTTTTAGTTCTGATCAGTTTTTTGAATGCACTTTGTTTGATTTATTTTTTTCCTCATATTTCTTTGTGTCAAACATTGATCTCTTTCATTTCACTTGAAAGTTAAGAAGCAGAAAGGTTTTCATATCTCATTTCATACATAATCGAACAAAGTATTTTTTGCATTCTTAGGAAAAACATTTTGATACGCGTTTGAAAAGATCTAGTTTTGCATGTGCATTTGGATTTTGGAAACATTTGCTTGGTAGTTTGGCAGCATCTTGCTCCCAGAAATTGAAATTTGCATAGTTTTGAGTACTTGCTTGTGTTAAGAAGAATATAACTCTTCTCCTTCCCATACATAGAATTCATCGAAAAGAACAAATTGCATCTCATTCTTTTGCATTCTATTTGATTCGCGTCTTACACATCATCTGTTTCATCTCCATGAACCTTCTAAGTAAAAACCATTAAAATTAACCACACGCTAATAAAATCCACTAGACATTTTTTGTTTTTTAGCACACCAACAATAGCATAGGATTAGGGTCTTTGGACTAGGTAAAGTGAGTAAATTTTCCAAGACTACTAAACAGACTGTAGAACACTAAAGAGTGAAAAAATCCAACTTTCGTATAAGCATATCCGGGAACCCCCTCTAACACAAGGGATAAACACAAGGTCGCGTGCGGAAGAGAAACGAAGATTACCCCTCCAAAGCTTGACCAATTGCAACAGAAAAAGTGTATACTGGGGGTTTTTCTTGAAGTGTCATTGATTTCATTTGGTCTCAGTGCTTTATGAATCTCAAATCCATTTGAGGTCCTCAGGAGTTTAACCAGTCCACTTGTCTTCAGTCCTTAGAAAATTTTTGGACTTTGATAGCCTACCCATATGTTCAATCCCGAATGTCGACTGTACCCACTCGAAGGCTAACTATGAGTTGGTAACCTTAGTGGCCTTTCCTAGGTATAAACAGAGGTGACTGTGGGTTGGATTCCCACAGTACCTGGGATAGATGTCATATCACACTTTTAGTACCCTTGGAGGGTAATACCGCAAAAGCGAGGGTTACTTGCACCGAGAAGGGATGGTATGTGGAGGTCGGGGTAAATGTTTCTCATTTCTTTGTTGGTGGTTTGACATCCCATCTTCGGAAGATCCTTGAACCTACTATTTTTTAGTTGATTCCTTTTAGTTTTCTTAGGAGTGTGTTTCTTTGAATTTCTTAGTCATCCTTAGGATCAAAGATCTCACAGTGTACAAAGTATGGATCTTGAAGTTTAAGAACCTCAACACAATGTTTCTTATGAAGGAATGATCGAAGATCAAACTTCTGAGACCAAGAGCGTAGCTCTTGGAATTGACCAACACATAGAAGAACCGATTACGACCTTCATAGAAAGCCTTGAATCTTATGAGAATCATCCTTTTACTGATCCACTTACCCTACCACTCATTGATCCACCATCCATGAGATATATTAATGCATATTCTTCTTACAACTTACCACCCAGTTCAACCACTACACAATCTGTTGGCATGAACCCACCAATTTTTGGTTTTCCTGAAGGACTTGGGAATTTATCTTTATCCACAACTCCTGTAGTTGATACTTTTGGTGCTTCTTATTTACTAGGAACATTAATGACCTAGGTAACCTCGACACAACCACTTGAAAATACATTTCCCTTCACACATGGTTTAGGTAATATTCATGCTTCACTATTTCCACACATGTACATGCCAAGTGCTTCACTTGGTCACCTCATCGGTCAAATGGCCAATAGTCAATTTGTTCACACAACCACGGTTACACAAGTTACTCAGCCTCCATCTCAAACCTTGCAGATGAGTACACCCTACATTGGAGGTCAATCTTCAATGGAAGGCCAACCTTTAGCTGGGGGGAAACCTTCAACTAGAGGAAAAAATTTTACTGGGGGGAAACCTATGTGGTTGCAACATAAAAAAATCTTGGGGGCAAGATGCCCCTGCAAGTCCTTCTATCCATACTACCACTGGATTGTATCCTGGACAACCATATCCAAGATTTTCTAATCCTTTTTGGGGTCAATCCAATCCAGCAGGCATTCCTTAGCAAGGAATTTTTCCCTATCAATCCATAAACCCCATGATTCTAACTCAACAGTACCTTCAAACACAGTATATGGTAGGTCCATCAGGCCAATCACCATATATGGGGGGACCATCAGGTCAATCTCAATATGTAGGAGGTCCATCTGTTCAATCACAATACATGGGTGGACAACTAGGAAAACCATCATACATGGGTGGAAAATCAGGAAAACCACCTTACATGGGTGGACAACTTCGACAATCACCATACATGGGAGGACCATCTAGTTTTTCCATCTCGTTGCAACCTGGATATGGTCCTATTGGTCTTCCCATGCCACATGGTTACCACCAGTATCCACACGATAATCAACAACTTCCATTTTTTGCTATGTTATATCTGCCAGATCTATCACATTTGACAAACAATCTCATTCAACAAGCCCTGTTTTGGCCCTCTATCCTTGCCAAATTACCGCCTGACATCCTGAAATTTGACGGAAAACCTGGGGAATATCCCAACAATCATGTTACGACTTTCCATTTATGGTGTTCTCCAAACTCTTTGATGGATGACTCCATTCATCTGAGGCTTTTTCAGAGAACACTTACAAGTGCAACAACCAAATAGTATATTGAGTTGTTGCGTAACTCCTTTGTTGAATTTATTTCTCTTGCCATGGATTTTTTTACGCATTTCCAGTTGCCTATACGGTATGAGACCGGTACATAGATTTTAACCTCACTCCGGAAATCCTCTTCCACACACATATCTGATCATATTCATGAGTGGAGGCGACAAAGATAGTTGATTAAAGCTCCAATTCCGGACCAACTCCTCACGGATTGGTTTACAAAGTCACTATTGCCACCCATTGCTCATGATGTTTCCATGGGAGGTGTTGTTACTGAGGAGCAAGCTATTATCCATGCACACTATTTGGACTTGGTATATTCCCAGTCCGACACACTTTATGATTTGATCTCTCATGCTCCTGATTCGTCGAATGATCTGAAAAGACCAGCTCTGGAAAAGAAATCTAGTATACGATAATGCTACTTTATGAGGTGGCTCATGGAAAAAAAAAACTATTCATGGTCTTTGTACTTACCAAGCACATCTAAGGTTTAGGAGGTGAACAAAACATTGAATATCCAAGCTAATATTTGTTGTACACTCAAGAACAATTTGTTTTTGACTCATAACAAAATGAAGCAACATGTTGAGAAACATCAACTTGATCACCACTTTGAAGAAGGGGATTGAGTGTTCCTTTGTCTCTATCCCTATAAGTAGACATTTCTCAAGGAGAAGAACTTCCAAAAAATTACACCTAAGTTTTATGGACCACCTCCAATACTCAAACAAATTGGACAAGTTGCCTACAAATTAGCTCTGTCATCTCACTTTAAGATCCACCCCATATTTCATGTGTCATGCTTAATGAAAGTGGTAGGAACAAATTGTAGAGTTCAAACTATCCTCCTAGAATTGGATGAAGAGGGTTTCATTTAGTGTTAGCATGAGGTAGTTTTAGGAAAAAGAGAGCATTGTCTGTGCCATCACATTATCCATAAAGTCTTGATCGAGTGGAAGGATACATAGTGAAACAATGCCACTTGGGAATCATCTGTGATCCTACAACAATTTCCACATCTCCAGCCTTGAAGAGAATGCTACCTTTGATAGGAGAGGGTGTGTTAGGGTCCCACCCTAATTCCTCTAGTTAAGGGAATAGGTTGTTATTTAATGTATAACATTTGACAATCTTTATTAAATAATGAACAAGTAGTTAAAGTGTGTGATCAATAGTGTAAGGACCTCATTAAATAAGGGTCCACTAGGTATTTGATGTAGCCTCACTAATGAAGACCCACTAGGTGTTTAGGGTTTGGAATATATAGAAACCATTTATAAAGGTAGAAGCAATGCAAATCAAATGTTGAGTGATTAATATTGCATTGAAACTCTACTCAATTGGAGGTTTCCCCCTCAGATAGGCAAGTGAACATTGCATCTTATTCATAATATCAATAAAGATTTTGCTATCGCTACAATTTCAATACTTTGGTTCTATTTTATTTACTTTGTGTAGTTGTGTTTGTGTCAATATTGTTCTAAATTCTTTATTTAAACAATCACCTACAACACATTTTACTTTTTATAATTGTAGATGATAGAAAAAAAAAAAACACCCATTATTTTTTGATGGACCAAATCCCCTTATCCCACTATTTATATATATATGTTTAGATAGAAATTACACCCCTTATTATTTTTGGGCCCAAATCTCCTTATCCCACTACTTATATACATATGTTTAGATAGAAATTACACCCCTTATTTATTTTTTGCCCCAAATCCCCTTTTCTACTTATATACATATGTTTAGAGAGAAAGAGAGTCTCCTTATTTTTTTTTGGGCCCAAATCTCCCTATCTCATTACTCACTAACATAATCTATTAATATTTACAAGGCACATTAGATACCAAAGTCACCATCCCTAGAACTTAAGTTAGTAATGAAGAACTCCCACCAATTAAACACTACAATGACCATTAATTTGATAATTTTAATAATAATACAAACATATTATAATATATTTAAAAAAAAAACTCTATTAATTTATAAAATTGATTTTATTTTTGTTATTTATAATTATTTTTTTTTCAAAATTAAATCCTTTTAAAATCAATAAAAATATTATGTAAAACAATTTTTAAAATTAATTTAAATATATTTTAAAAATCGATTTCTTGTTCTCGAAAACACCAAATACAACCTGGAAAAAGTATGATTCCAGCGGAAAACACCAAATACAACATGGAAAAAATATGATTCCAGATAAAAAAATAATGAAGACAAATATATGTTGAAATATTAAATTGAAAAATCCAAATACAACATTTGTAAATACAGATCGACAATATTTGGACATGTTTATTTATTTGGATCGACTGAAAATATATTGACAATTTCTATGTAAACTCTCATATTCCCGCTTCAGTTTGGGACATCCATAGGCAAGAACCTTCTTCAAAGACCGCGAATGCTCAACACCGGGCAGCTCTTCTAACTCGGAGCAGTAGGAAACGTTCAGTTCTTTAAGCTTTGTCAGCTGCGCCAACCCGTGTATGTGCTTCAGCTTACGACATCCATCTGTGCTCAACACCTCCAAAGATACCAATGTTTCCAATGGCAGCTCCTCCAGATGATCACAATACTCACAACGGAGAAATTGAAGGTTGGGGAAAACAGCTTTAGAAGCGTCCACTTTACTCAACACTCCTCGCCCTCTCCAATCGATTGCTGTTTCAACCTCCCCTCCAACTTCTTTGAATGTTACTTCTCTTGACGGGCATTCTTTCATCTCTAACTTTTCAAGATTTTTGATGGCCCATATCCTCAACGATTTCAACTGAGGCAACATTCTAATGGAATCGGGGAAACATTTCAAGGGGCAATACAAGAGCTCCAATTTCTCCAAGCTCCTTAGATCACCAAACGAAGGTGGCAGCATTTCCAAGCAAGAGCTTCCTAAGGTCAGAATTTTCAAATTACTTAGGTTTCCGATATCACTTGGCAATTCTTTGAAATCAGATCCCAAAATCATTTCTTGCAAGAACGGTTGATGTGTAAGTTGGGGAGGCAATACTTTTATATTCTCACAACCCGAAAGATTTAAGTATTCAAGTGTGGTTATCTTTCCCAAGGTTTCGCTCGAGATGGTCAAGTTCTGGCAGTCACTCAAGTCAATATGCTGGAGCTTGGTTAAATTCCCAAAGGAATCTGGGAGCATCCGCAATTTCTTGCAGCAACTCAAGCCAATATGCTGGAGCTTGGTTAAATTCCCAAAGGAATCTGGGAGCATCCGCAATTTCGCGCAACCATACAAGCCAATATGCTGGAGCTTCGTTAAATTACCAAAGGAATCTGGGAGCAATTCCAAACTGCTGCACCCATGCAACTTAACATGTTGGAGGCTGGTCAAGTTACCAAAAGAATCGGGCAGCGACTTCAAATGTTTACAGAACTCCAATTCCAAGTATTTCAAAGACGGCAGCTGACAGAACTCCTCTGGCAAAGTTTTCAATCGTCCACCCACGAGGACAATCGTCTCGAGGTGCTTCAGCTGCCCTATGGACTCTGGAATCTTTTGCAGTTCAGAAGCAAAGATATACAACTCCCTCAGCTGCCGAGGTGCCTGCAATGCTCCCGCTATGTCAACTTTGTGCATTGTGGTCCATGAAAACAACTTTTTGTCAATAATTGCATGACTACCTACCTACCTGAGATTCAAGATGCCACGGTTTTTCCAAATTTTCTCCCGTTATATATAGAATTCTTAAATTGTCCCGTGAAATCTCTGAAGGCAAGGAGCAGTACGGAAACTTATACCAGCGGAGCATTGTTAGTTGTGGTGACTGCCCAACGCTGAATACGCTATCAACATAAGAACCGAAGTTTTGATTGACTAGACTATCGCGTTCAGCAGAAGTTTTGATTCCTCGCACCTAAATTGTTATCTGGAAACTGTTAGAAACAATATTGACATCCTTGCAAAGTTTAAGAATTCAAATTTTGACAAATCACAACACTATTTTGAAAATCGGTCTAAGACATTAAATACGTACAGGTGACTGGTCCGAAAGGTCTTCTGTTACGCGCCAAATACGACGCAAAGGTTCTTTGTCAGCCAGATATCTGCCCAGGTCTCTTAGGTGGTCGTGCATTCTTATAAATTCTACCTGACCAGGAGGAAAATAGCAAATTCTATTCCATTCCAAACCATTCCAAACCTTCTCCACCTTCACCTCCACGAGGCACTTGTTCTGTAGATTCTGAAAACCCAGCGATCCTTCCCACCCAGATCCGTCCCAAATCCTGATGGCTGTATCCTTCCTTTCTCCTATGAAGAAACAGGCAATGTCTAAGAATATGTGCTTCTCCTCTTCATCGAGACTGTCGTAGCTAATTTTCAGCGTCTTTTGTATATCCTCGGGAAGTATTTTGGAGATTTTGCGTAATTGGGCTTTCCAATACTCAAGATTTTTGCCATAAAGAAGTGACCCGATGACTTTAAGAGATAATGGCAAACCATTGCAGGCATCCAAAAGCTCATTGAGCACTTCTTCAAACTCTGCAACAGGCTGAGGTTTTCGGAATGCATGCCAGCAGAAGAGTTCTCTGGACTGTTCTCGATTGAGGCCTTCTAGCTTGTAAATCAATAAATCTCCAATTCCCCAACTTGTAAGTACGTCCTTATTACGAGACGTAACTATAATTAAGCTACCCGAAGAAAGCACATCCTTTGCTGATGAAATTAATGCTTCCAACTGATCAATATGATCGACATCGTCTAAAATGATGAGAGCTTTCTGAGAAGAACAGAGATGCTTTCTAAGCTTCTCTATACCTTCATCAGTGTTGTTTATTTGCACACCCTTCAGCTGAGCCAAGTCTTCAAGAAGTCTGGACTGCAAGGAATTCAAAGATCCACTAGAGGCTTTTTCTCTGACATCAGATAAAAAACAAAAACTACGGTAATTTATTCGCTCACGATTGAAGATTTCTTTTGCGAGGATCGTTTTTCCAACCCCGCCAAGTCCCACAATTCCTACAACCCTAGCCTCCCCACTTTCATGCTGCTGCAATAACACTATTTCCTCAAAATCTCTCACTTTGCCATCCAATCCAGTCGGATATTTGGAGACATACAGGGGGGGTTTTGGAATTTTTTCAAGCACTAGTTGTACGACATGAGCCAGCAGCTGCCCCTCGTCACTGAATAATATGGAGATCAAAATGACTAGTAAGAAAAGTGTATATAAAGGATGATATACCTATGAATCCAACAAAATAGAAAAACGAAAACGGACGAACAGGGAGAGTTAGAGGTCTCACTCATTATAGGCCTCCAGCTCGAAACCGTTTAAATCTGCAACATCATGGAGAGCCTTCCTCCATTTTTTGATGGTGTTGGAATCGTATCGTGGTTGAGAATCGGTTGTTCTTTTATTTTGAAGCGTGCGCAGGGCTTGAGCATACTCCCCGTCTTCTCCCTCCGTCCACCGAAGTTTCGAAGGCTTGACACCGAAGAATATGGGAATAATCGTTGACCTCGACTCCCCCATCGACTCCAGCATGAGCAGCAGCTCATCCAGACACCAATTTGAGTGGGCATAAGTGGGAGAGAAGAGCGCTATATGGACGGAAGCGGCTCGAATAGCATCTTTTATCTGACACCAATTTGAGTCTCCCTTCTGCAATTCTTCCTTGTCCAGGAAGACTTTCACTCCGAGTTTGGTTAGGCTGTGGTAAAGATGGCTGGCAAAGGTTTTCTTAACATCAGGGCCTCTGTGGTTGATGAACACGTCATACTGGCAGCAGTTTTTGCCATCCGACGCAGAGGTGGAGACGGAGGCGGAGGCCGATTTGGAGGAAGATGCCATGGAATGCAGAATAAAAAGGAAGAAAGCGCAGTCAATTACCTTATAATATTTTCGCCTGGTTGTTGAGGTCACAAGGGCAAAGTGGCTACCAGTTGTTTCCAAGTTACCACCGGGCTCTGGCACTTTGTGTCTCTCTATTTCTCAATACTGGCCAATGGAGTAAACAAAACTGCAATGGAATGAGCTGCCAATGGGGTAAACAAAACTGCAATGGAATGACATCGGATTCATTTACATTGCTTATTTATTATGACCGAAACATAGTGCCCCTGTATATTATTGTTTATTTTATTATTGGGTATATTGAATTAAAAACCGGGCAGTGTTTTAGTGCGGGTAGGAGTCTCTGGCAGTTTCTTCGTGGGTACCTGCATTTACTGATTGGTTTAGCCACCGACAGGACCCACATCACGCGTTTAGTGTAGACGATTCCATGTCGCTTTTCTTTTGGTTGTACTCCATTCTTTTCTTTTGATGCACCCTTTGCCACTTAAATTACGCGTTATGGCTTTCTGTTTTTTCTCCTAAAGGACGATCATGCAAAGCCACTTGGCATGTGACTTACAGACATAAAGCCGATTTTTTTTTTTTGATGTGACAAAAGTAAATATTCGATTTACTTTAACAAAACTACAATGCAATGACACTTGATTAATTATAAACGGAAACATATTAAGTTGGTTTATTGCTGTTTAATATTAGATTAAAATGAATTAAAAACCAATAAGAATTTTAGTGAGTAATGAAATGGAAGCTAGAACTGTGTGGCAATTTCTTCCTCCGTGCAAGAGTTATTTTGATTGGTTTAGCCATCAACCACATATTATGTACCACGACCTCACATCACTTGTTTAGTCTATTCTATTTATATGAAAGGAAATTCCATTTAATTAAAAATAGATGATAATCCATTGAGCTCCACTTGTCACTGACCACATGACTCCATTTCGTTAAAAAGAGATTGTAAGGTCTTTGGCTAGGTGGGCGCAAAGACCCTCGCCCAAGTTCTCAAGGAGATGGAGCTTGGGGTTGCTCTAGCACCAAAGTTGGGCAAGTAATCGCCTTGGGCGGGTGAACGCACAAAGGGGCTTGTCCAAGTATGAAGCGACCAAGAGATTGGGGTGCACCCTCAAAGGGCATCTGTTCGTGGGTGAAGGGGCACGACACCCTCAAAGGATGCAACGGTTCTTGGTGGTGACCTTTGGAGTCCCTATAAGAGAACAAATGTGCACAACCAAGGAAGGTATATTTTGAAGTCAAGGAGAGCAAGAGGAGCTCCGCAATTCTGAGGCAGGCTTAGACAAAGAGGGGCGAGCTCCCTCAAGGAGCCAAGTCGCTCCACATGGGAGGACTTGTGCTGCCTTGAGGTCACCCAGTGGACAGAGTTGGGGCGACCTTCTTTTTGGTTGAGTTTGGGGAAAGTCTTGTCGCAAGTCTGAGGAGGCATGCTAGGAGACAAAATCGTAGGTCTTTGTTAACTTGGTGAAGTCCACAGTAACGAAGGGACAACAAGTCTGTGGTTAAGGGCACATATGACGTGCACCATAGGAGGTTGCAGAGATGGTTGTGACATAGAGTCTTGGTGATGAATCTATGTACGCGTGTCTTGGTGAGATGAGACGAGTCGTGTGACTCTACCGAAGTTGTAAATCAAACTAGTGGTGCTCATATTGTAACAGTTTCACATTAACAAAGACTTAGTCGGGTGTTAGGCATGGCTCATGTCGCTCGTACTATTTCTATGTACGTCTTTGTTTGTTCTACAGTTCTTCTCTCGGTTTGTCATGTTCATGGATGTATACTTATATACGACTAAGTGTTAAACTGTTGTCTAACTATACAAGAGTTGCACTAGAGTAGGAGTGTGACTTGTCAGTAGCCTAGAACGAAGTATGGGTATGCTCTAGTGTTGTAGCGTCATTTAACACCACATATGCTCATGATAATTCATTCGCCTCAGTTACATCCCTTTCCCTGCTTTTAGGACCAAAATCCCCCTTTTCCTCCCAAAAAATACTTTTAAACCCTATCTTGCTTGATGTACGCGACTTTTCTTAAAGCAGCTCACATGCATATGTGCCTTTCTAGTTAGCAACCCATGTACATGTTAAATTGGCTCAAAAATAAATAATAAAACCCCACATTTCAGGTGGAGTTGATGGGTTCCCTAGGTTCCTGACCTCTTATAGCCCATCCATAACTACTCCAACTGTCAAAAAAGAGTATAAATTAGAGCCTTGGGGTGGAGGAAAAACATAATAGAGAAATGTATCATTATGTTATCATTTTCATTATAGCCCTACAAGTCCCCTTTTCCCCTTGCTTCTGAGATTGTCCTTCCTTTCTGAAAACCCTTGTTTTCAGAATTTGTGTTCTCCCTATCTTGTCAGGAAGAAATCCTTTGCCTTCCTTGGACCTATTGGAACAAAAAGCTTTGAAGGTTTTACTTGTCATCTATGGCCTTGGGTGGAAGCACTTGGATCCCAGTTTCAGGACTGTGCCATGTCATTGTTGGCCCTAGATGCCTAGAATCTTCCTTTAAGACCTAAGGCCTAGGTTTCCTCTCTTAATCATAGATGATTTTAGGGGCTAAATTTCGCAAATGGGATAATTTTCCATGGTTTTTCCCAAAAAAAGATTCGCCAATTTCCATTTTTTCTAGAAACGATTTTCCCAAATTCCATAGAATAAAATTATTTTACCTTAAAAAATGCCAAAATTTTATAGAAACTATATAAAATCCTTAGAAATTTAAATATTTTTACAAAACTATCGCCAAACATTTTACATTTTTCATATTAAGGACTAGTAAGATTAGACCACGTTTCTACATTTTAATATAAATTTTCATCCTTAAAATTATTCTTGCTCTTAATCATGCCCAAGTAACCAAGACCCATACCCAGTGCTCAAAATCTCCTAATGATGCTCATATCCCCACTTGAAGGCCAAATATCCCCTTGAGACGTCATCTATGGAGGTTTGAGGTGTCATTCATGTCCCTTGAGAGGTTAGGTGTTGTGGTTTGAGGCATCGTGTGTGGCCCT
>SNQJ01S0033135.1:29535-71862 GCA_010110895.2 Picea sitchensis | reverse complement strand
CCAATCTAACTTAAATAATTAGAGCCTTTCTATGCAATAAGCCAACCACAAATGCGAGCCAGCCAACTCTAGTGTGCGATAATAAGAAATCCACTATGTCTTTGAATGTGGAGACTCATTCAAATTGACAATAATAAAACCAAGCCAGCCAACTCTAGTGTGCGATAATAAGAAATCCACTATGTCTTTGAATGTGGAGACTCATTCAAATTGACAATAATAAAACCAATTAGCCAACGACAAATGCGAGTCAACTCTACTCTCCGATAATAAGAAATGCACTATGTATTTGAATGTGGAGACTCATTCAAATTGACCATAATAAAACCAATTCTCCCCTTTAATTATGTCTACACCACATACATTACGCAATTCCACTGTTCATATATATATATATATATGTGGTCAATTGGTTGACTAGAGCTAGTTACATGTTGCTAGATCAAAGACCAACGAAGGCCATACACAAGGTTGAGACTACAATTGGATGTAGAAATAAGCTGTAGGAAATCAATACTTTAGCAATACACCTAGTTTTTGTCCCATCACATAACTACCTAATCGATAGCCACTAGGAAACAAAAACACTTGTATGGAATTGCATATAGTTATGTGGGTAAATTCATTAGCCACTATGAAAAAAAAACACTTTTGTGGAATTGTATACAATTATGTGGGTAACTTCATGATGCAAGAGTGTTATTGTCATCAACAAGCACACGTGGCACGAAAACTCAACTCTCGAGAATCATTTCAGAATCTCAAACACTGGGGTTACTATGAATCCTTTGGGGAGCTGAAGAAGAAAAAAATAAGATAAAAAACAAGCACACTTGGCAGGAAAGCTCAACTCTTTGGAATCATTTCATAATCTCAAACGTTGGGGGTTACTGCGAATTCTTTGGGGAGCTGATGAAGAACAAAATAAGATCAAACGCTTGGAGGTGAAATGATCATGAGCGATCAAGGAGTTTCACTCTGAGTCTTGAATGTAACTTAAATTAGGTAGCAGTTGGGTTTTCGTCTTGAGTAGACGAGTAGTCGGGGGAACCCTAAGGACCCTATGAGATAAATAGAGGTTATTTACACCCAATTAAGGTTGCTTCGAGTTAGAATGAGTTTTTGAGTTTTATTTACTATTTGAGAATAGTTGTAGCCATTTTTAGTTTTTGAATGAATATAACAGAGAAAATTGATCCAAATGCGTGATGTTGTTACTGTTTTTTATTCTGTGTTATTGTGTTTTCATAAATGAATGAATTTCATTATGAATGGATGAAACTGTGAATGCTAGAATGAGTTTCAATTGTTTCTCTTTTGTTGAGTGAGTGCAAGGTGTGCACACAGAACACAAGGAGTGCGTGATGAGATCATTTTCGATTTCAAAGATGAAAATATATAGTATGTGATTTCCCTTTGCGAGGAGTACAAAGCGACTACTAATAGGCGTGCACAATCATCCGGAAGAACCAAGTCTTATGTAGGAATCTGCTGCAAGGAGTGCACAGATTTGGAATTCCACTAAGTGTAGAAGGGACTCCATAAGAGGCAAAGCCGTGAAACATGAAATCATGACTTGATCATAGCCGTTGATCAAAGAAGAAGATCTGGACCGTTATTCTAGAGCCATTGCGGTTTCTACTGTCAAGAGAATGGAGGTAGGGAGACCCCCAAAGTCGTGAAACGCGAAATCCCAACTTGATGAGAGTCATTGATCAAAGGGAGACTCTGGGTCGTTGATCTAGTTCCATCGTGATTTCGCCTATTGGGAGAACAGAGGTAAGGAGACTCCCAAAGCCGCAAAACGCGAAGTCATGACTTGATCGCAGTTGTCGATCAAAGAGAGTTGCGAGTCGTCGATCTCACGCTCACAAATATCAAAAAATCGAGGATCGAGAGAACAGAGGTGAACCAACCCCCAAAGTCGCGAAATCAAGAAACGATCACAACCGTCGATCAAGGAAAGTGCAGGACCATTAGATTTGGTCTTAGGGAGAATTCAGAAATCAGGAGATCGGGAGTCAAGAGAGTTGGCTGACTTGGAAACAGAACACCTGAGGACCCAAAGCACGAAGCGCCTTTTGTTAGGCGTGTGGTCATAGCCTATGGACGCATGAGAGAAACTTTTACCTCGTGCTTGTTCGCATGGCAGATTTTTGTGAGAAGGACCTTTGGAAATTTCTTGAAGACTCCAGTGGGGACTCGAAGAGCTGCTTGAGATCGGAGATAGAGAAGATCTAGAGACTGAGAGGTTCGCAGACCCTGCTAAGGTGGGGGCACTGCATCAAGTGGTATCAGAGTGAATTTTCATCTGTAGATTTCAGGCGAAGGAGATAAAGGAGGTGAAAGAACTTGAAGCCACACTCTGTGTGAGAGAAAGTCGACACAATGCCACCGAGGAGACGAGTGGAACACCCTTTAGCCAATTGGGTTGTAGAAAGGGAAATGTGAGAACTTCATGTAAGGCTAGAGGTGATGGAGGCAATGCAAAGAAGAGCATCTGATGCTAGAGACGTCAACGATGCAAAGATCGAAGAAGTAGAAGTCGAAGAAGCTCCAGGAGAAAATGTTGTTGAACAATGCTTGCTGAGAGTAGTTGTTAGATTGGGAGCTAGAGCCAAAATAGAGGTCCCAATGTACGAAGGCAATTTGGATGTTGAAGAGCTGCTGGATTGGATAAGATCCGTGGATAAATATATTGACTATGAATATGTCAATGAAGAGAAGAGGGTGAGACATGCTATCACCAAACTCAAGGGACATGCAACATTTTGGTGGGATGAACTGCAGGCTGAGAGGAGAAGTAAGGGAAAACATAAGATAAAGAATTGGGATAGAATGGTAGCCAAGTTGAAGGCTAAATTCATGCTGAAAGATTACCAGATCAATTTATTTAGGAAATTGCAGAACCTGAGATAGAAGCGCATGACAGTTAAAGTGTACATAGAGGATTTCTACAAGATGAACATCAGAACTGGACAAAGAGAGAAAGATGAAGAAAAAGTTGTGAGGTATATAAATGTCCTAAGGTATGAAATCCAGGATGAGATCAACATGATGTCAATAAGGATTGTGGACAATGCTTATCAGTTCACACTGAAGGCAGAGGATAAGTTGGCCAGAAAACAAAGGCAACAAGGTAGAGGTAGAAGCCCAGTCCCAAACAAAGGAAAGGTATTTTCCCATGACAAGGAAACAAAATCCAAAGATGAGACTGAGAAATCACATAATCACTCAAAAATAGGAGGAAGTTCCTCAGGAAGACAAGATGGTGGAAGAAGTTCTTCCATAGGAAGAGGAAGAGACAGAGGAGGAGAAGTGACATGTTACACCTATGGAAAGGTAGGACATAAGTATTGGGAATGTCCCTAAAGAAAGAATGAAGGATAAGGTGAAGCTCACATTTTGGAAGCACAGAGAAGAAATGTTGAAGCAGAAGGAGTAGAGGATGGAGCATCTCTGATGTTGAGAAAAGTTCTCTTAAAACCAAAGGCATAAGTTGAAAAATCAGTGCAGAGGAACAGTCTCTTCATCACAACTTTCAAGACTAAGGATAGAGTCTGCAAGGTGATAATTGATAGTGGGAGTACTGACAAATTAGTATCCATAGAGATAGTGGAGAAATTGGAGCTAGAGACAACTGCACACCTGAAACCATACAAAGTCCCATGGTTGGAGAAAGGACACTAGGTAATGGTTACTAAACAATTTCTTGTTGAATTTAATATAGGAGGATATAGAGATGAAATTCTATGTGATGTAATTCCCATGGATGTATGCCATATTTTGTTGGGAATACCATGGCAGTTTGACATGAATTTCATTCATGATGGGAGGAATAATACATACACCTTGGAGAAGAATGGTAGGACACACATGTTTCTGCCAATATAGGAGAATAAAGTGAGAGAATAAGCCAACACAAGCATACTTCTCATGAGCAGGAAGGAACTCCTAAAAGAATTCAATAAAGGTCAGGAGATGCAGCTTGTTGTGGTGAGGAAACCTAGAGTTATTCTTACAAGTACTTTGATGGATGATTTTCTTGAAGAAATTCAAGAATTGTTGGATAATTTTGCTGACATGGTGGTGGATGAGCTACCTAACTCATTGCCACCCATCAAAAGTATCAACCATCATATTGATTTGATACTAGGAGAAAGTCTGGCAAACAAAGTAGTGTACAGACTGACACCTCGAGAGAATGAGGAGGTAAAGAATCAAGTCTAGGAGTTCTTAGACAAGGGGTTGGTCAGAGAGAGCTTGAGTCCATGCATAGTTCCAACTGTGTTGATTCCAAAGAAAGATGGAAGATGGAGAATGTGTACATAATCAAGAGCCATTAACAAGATTACCATCAGGTTTGTTTTCTAAGATAGATTTGAAAAGCAAATATCACTAGATAAGAATGAGAGAAGGTGATGAGTGGAAGACAACCTTTAAGACAAATGAAGGTTTGTATCAATGCCTTGTTATTCCATTTGTCTTAACAAATGCCCCGAGTACTTTTATGAGGTTGATGAATGAAATACTACAACATTTCATTAGCAAGTTTGTGGTTGTATATCCGGATGATATATTGATCTTTAGCAAGACTAAAGAGGAGAATTTAAGAAACTTGACACTAGTGATGAGGAGACTACAACAGGAAAAGTTGCTGATAAATCTGAAGAAGTCCTCTTTTATGAAGAAAAAACTCATTTTCTTGGGTTTTGTGATCTCTTCAAACGAACTGAACATGGATCTAGATAAGGTGAAAGAAATCAAATAATGGCCATCACTAATAAGCATGTTTGAGGTAAGAAGCTTCCATGGATTAGCAAGTTTCTATAGGAAGTTCATCAGAGATTTCAGTGGAATTTGTGCACCAATGATGGATACAGTGAAGAAGAAGAATAAGTCTTTTGAATGGATAGAGGAGGCCAAGGGGAGATTCAATATACTGAAGGAGAAGATAACAAAACGACCAATTCTAGTCTTTCCAAATTTTGAAAATACATTTCAGGTGAGATGCGATGCAAGTGGAGTTGCAATGAGAGGAGGTTTGAGCCAGGATAATAGACCGATTTCCTATTTCAGTGAGAACATGAATGATACTAAGAGAAAATACTCCACATATGATTAGGAATTTAATGCCATAATTCAATCCCTGAAGAAATGGAGACATTACCTTGTCCCATAAGAATTTGTCTTGTATAGCGATAACCAAGCTTTACAATTCATAACGAGACAGGAAAAATTGAATCAAAAGCATGCAAAGTAGATAGAGTTTATGCATAATTTTACCTTTTTCATAAAACATATTGTTAGGAATGATAACAAAGTTGTTGATGCATTGAGAAAGAGATGTTTAATTCTACAGGAATTTCAGGTGAAGACCTTGGGGTTTCAGCACCTTAAGGAAATATACAGTAAATATCTAGATTTCAAGGAGGTATACGAAGCATGCGCGAATCATGTGATGAGAGATAGGAGCCAGTGGGCAGAGTATATGATTCAAGAGGGATTGTTGTTCAAGGGAAATCAATTATGCATACCAAAATGTTCAATGAGGGACAACCTTTTGAAGGAGAATCATAATGGAGGATTGGCTGGAAATTTCGGCCATGATAAAGTATTCACACAGTTGAGCAGTTCATACTATTGGCTAGGTATGAGGATAGAAGTGATGAAATTTGTGAACATATGTAGAATCTTCCAACATGCAAAAGATAAACGATAGAACACTGGATTGTATCAACCATTGCCAATACCAGAGAGGCCTTGGGACGCAATAAGCATGGATTTTTTTTTAGGACTACCAATAACGCAAACAGGATGTGATTCCATATTTGTGGTGGTGGATATATTTTCAAATATGGCACAATTTATCCCATGGTAGAAGACCAATGATGCAAAACATGGTGCAAATCTATTTTTCAAGGAAGTTGTCAGACTTCACGGCCTACACAGAAGCATTGTCTCTGACAGAGACACAAAATTTGGTGGTCATATTTGGAGAACACTGTGGAAGAAGTTGGGGACAGATATTTCCTTGAGCTCATCTTATCATCCTCATACAGATGGACAGACTGAGGTGGTAAACAAAAGTTTGGGAAACTTGTTGAGGAGTCTGGTCACTGAGCATCATAACCAGTGGGATCAGATTCTACCACAAGATGAATTTGCATACAACGATTCGCTGAACAAAAGCACTGGAAAAATACCATTCCAGATATTGTATAGAATGCAACCCAGGGGATTATCTGAGTTGAGAGATTTGGGACAGAGTGAGATTAGAAGCACTGGAGTAGAAGATTTTGTCGTTGAAATGCAAAAGCTCCATAGCCTTATCAGAGGACAATTACAAAACTCTAGCCAAGAGTACAAGCGCATGGCTGATCAACATCGCAGAGAAATTCAATTTGAGGTGGGAGCTTAGGTTTTGAAACATATTAGGAAATAAAGGTTCCCTAGGGGGACACATCACAAGTTAAAAATGAAGAAGATAGGACCATGTAAGATATTGAGGAAGTTTGATGAAAATGCCTATGATATTGAGCTTCAAGATGATGTGGGAATATCACCCATTTTAAACATTTCAGACCTATATCCTTACAGGAAATATGACACAGAGGTATCAGAAGATCAAGATAATATTTAGTGGGAGAAACAAATGCCTATAGCAGAAAAACCATAGATGGAGAAGATCGTTGATCGGAGAATTAGAAAAAATACCAGGAGGAAGAATTATTTTAAATATATCGTCAAATGGAAGGGACGCCCAATAGGAGATGCCAGTTGAGAGAATGAAGGTAATATCCAAAAGCATGGAAAGTCGGTGCAGGAGGTCATGGACAGGAGTCCATGAATTTTAGTCCAGGGGGAGCATGATGCAGGAACATCTTCAGCATCCTCAACAAGCACACGTGGAAGGAAATATCAATCCTCAGGAATCATTTTGGAATCTCAAATGTTGGGGGTTACTGCGAATCCTTTGGAGAGATGATGAAGAACAAAATAAGATCAAACGCTTGGAGGTGAAATGATCATGAGAGATCATGGAGTTTCACTCCGAGTATTAAATGTAACTAGACTTAGGTAGCCATTAGGTTTTCATTTTGAGTAGACGAATAGTTGGGGGAACCCTAAGGACCCTCTGAGATAAATAAAGGTTTTGTACACCCAATTAAGGTTGTTGCGAGTTAGTATGATTTTTTGAGTTTTATTTACTGTTTGAGAATAGTTGTAGCCATTTTTAGTTTTTGAATCAATATAAAAGAGAAAATTGATCCAGCTACATAATGTTGTTACTATTTTTTATTCTTTGTTATTGTGTTTTCTTAAATCAATCAAGTTTATTATGAATGGATGAAACTATGAATGCTTGTATGAGTTTCAATTGTTTCTCTTATGTTGAGTGAGTGCAAGGTGTGCACACAGAATGCAAGGAGTGCATGATGGGATCAGTTTTGATTCCGAAGATCAGAAGAGATAGTATGAGATATCTGTTTGCAAGGAGTACAAAGAGACTGCTACAAGGAATGCATAGTCATCCGCAAGAACCAATTCTTGCATAGGAATCTACTGCAAGGAGTGAAAAGATTTGGAATTCGACTAAGTGTCGAAGGGACTCCATAAGAGGCAAAGTCGTGAAACGCAAAATCCTGACTTGATCACAATCGTTGATCAAAGGAGAAGATATGGACCGTTGATCTAGAACCATCACGGTTTCGACTATCGATAGAACGAAGGTAGGGAGACCCCCAAAGTTACGAAACACGAAATCCCAACTTGATCATAGTTGTTGATCAAAGGAAAAATCTGGGTCGTTGATCTAGTTCCATCGCGATTTTGGATATCGAGAGAATGAAGGTAAGGAGACTCCCGAAGCCAAAAAACATGAAATCACAACTTGATTGTAGCCGTCGATCGAAGAGAGTCATGAGTCGTCAATCTAACGCTCGCAAATATCGAGAAATTCAGGATCGGGAGAATAGAGGTGAACCAACCACCAAAGTCGCAAAATCATGAAACGATCACAGTCATTGATTGAATAAAGCATAGGACCATCAGATTTGGTCTTGGGGAGAATTCCAAAATTAGGAGATCGGGACTCAGGATAGTTGGATGACTTGGAAATAGAACACCCGAGGACCCGAAGCACGAACCACCTCTTGTTAGGCATGTGGTCATATCCTGTGGTCACGTGAGAGAAACTTGTGCCTGGTGCTTGTTTGCACGACGAAGTTTCGTGAGAAGGACCTATGGAAATTTCTTGAATATTCCAGTGAGGAATCAAAGAGCTTCTCCATCTCGAAGATTGAGAAGATCCAAAGAGTGGGAGGTCAGCAGACCCTACTGAGGTTAGGGCATTGCATCAATTCATTACCCTAGGAGATATGGTTGTGTTTATAACTAATATACAATTGCCCAATGATAACTCAAGTTGTGGTTGAGGGACAGTATTTATAAGTGAACCAATAAACATATGTAAGGTACTAGATGTTAATATGCAGAGCATAAACACAATTTTTATAACAATTATGAGTAGTAATAAAAAAATGTAGAGCACAATGACTCAACTGATTCTAGAAATGATAATTTTATTATATCGATAGTCAAGCTCACTTGCCTCTTACACCCTCCAATAGAGCATAAATGAGTAAAAAATGATTATCATGAAAATACTTTTCCATGTCTTTTACTTCTATCTATACTATTTCTATCTTCTAGAAAACATTCTAGAGGAATCGAAACTTCTATTAAGTCTTCTTACATTATATGTGTTTACATAATTACATAGGCCTTATTTACTAATGTCATCCTTTATTACATAGAAAAAATATTATTCTATCTACTTGAGGGTTTAGGGAGATTAGGTCCCTAACATTCCCTCCCCCTTGAAAAATGCCCATGTCCTCAAGGCTTGAGATGGGAAAATTGTCGTAGAAGGGTAGTTGGATCCCATATGGCATACTCAAGTTTTTTATCCTTGCACTAAACTAAAATGTCCTTGATGGTACACTGACAGAGACCAGTGGTATAAGAGTCCTTTGGGATGCAACTAGATGGATCCTTCTGCATCAAATTCAGGGAGACTAGTTTGAGTTTGGGAGTTGGTTCCAATCACTTTATTTAGGAAAGAAACATGAAACATGGGATGGAGCTTAGAATGGGCGGGGAGAGATAACTTGTATGACAACCCAATGGGATTGAAAATTCTATAAGGACCACAAAACTTGGGAGAATCTTTTTTATAGTGTTATGCTTTGAGGGATGTTTTATTATTTCTTATAAGGTTGCAGAAGAAAAACATAGTCCCCTTCAACAAATTAGCATTCTAAACTATCATTATTTGCATGTTTCTTCATTCGATTCTAAGCCATCACCAAATTTTATTTGAGGGTATGAAGAATGGTATCTCTGACTGTAAGTGTGTTTTCAATGTCGTGGACCTTCGAGACACTATGAAGGTAGGAGAATACAGAAGGTGGAGACACAAGGAAGGTAGAAGAATACATAAAGTGGCTTTTGACTGTAGATTGCTTCAAAGGAATTCATGTGAGTGGAATCATGGTAAGATGTGTTGTACCACCATTCATCAAGTGGTAACCATTGATCCCATTGAGTTTTTCTATATTACTTGAAACAGCTCAAATATGTTTCTAAGAACTTGTTGACAACTTTTGTTTGACTATCAAAAATGGGATGAATGGCCATGTTGAGATGCAATTGGGTTCTACGGAGTTTGAATGATTCTTTCCAAAATTTTCTAGTGAAAGTTGGATCATGGTCTCAAATAATAGAGTGAGGCATGCCATGGAGTTTGAAGATATTATCCATGAAAAATTGAGCCACTTGGCTATTTTGAATGGGTGTTGGAGGATACAGAAATGAGCATATTTGGAAATACTATCGATGACAACCATAATAACCAATTTATTTCCATATTTGGGTAATCAGACAATGAATTCCATATAAATATCCATCCACATAGCAGGAAGAATAGGGAGAGGTTGGAGCCATCCACATACCAGGAAGAATAGGGAGAGGTTGGATTGTGCATGAGGTTTTGAAATTTACACCCTTATTGCATTGAAAAGTATCACATTCATCCACAAAGGTGTGGATTTATTGTTTCATTCCTTCCAAGAAAAAAATAAATTGACCCAGTAATATGTTTTGTGAAAACTTGAATGCAAAGTGGTTGGTGAAGCATAGATTTTAGAGAGAACAATGGATTTAAGTTGAGACTATTTTCTTAAATACAAATGAACTTTACATTGAAGCTCCTCAACGTGCCAAGAGTATTCCAGAGAATCCTAAGGATCTTTCTACAATTATTGGAGGGACCCTTCTTCACATTTCCTTGAAAGAGCATCGACAACCACATTTTATTTTCCCTTCTTGTAAATTTTCTCATAATCATAACCAAACATCTGGGTAACCGATTTCTATTACTCAGTGGATGAAATCATATGTTCAAAAAAATATTTGAGCCAACCATGATTTTATTTAGTTCGAAAATGTTTACCCAATAAGTAAGGTCACCAGAGATACAATGCATGCAGAATAACCAAAATTTTCTTTCCATAGGTGAATTTTCCAAAATTTCACTCGAAGAGTTGTTTTCAAGTGAAAGAAAAGGGTCCTCCATCATGCATGAGAATGACCCCAATGCCTTTCCTGGAAGTAATTGAAAACACATGTATTCCAAAAAAGGATGACCAACTTAATTAACCACTCAGACAATCATATCAAAGATCAACACACCAATATTTTTACATGGTACAACCCCTGTGGGGAAACATCCATGACCCTAGAAAAAATGGCCACTTGGAACAATTTACTAATGAAAAATAAAATATGTAACATCCCCTAACCCAACTAAGGAGCATTAAGGTGCAAAATACTCTTAAAATTATTTTTTTACAGCTGATTCAATTTCCTGTAACTTCCAACTACGATTTACATAAATATTTAACTATTGTCTATTACCATAAATTAAGTGCATCTACAACATGGTAAAATAGACATGAAATGCAACTAATAAACTAACATAGAAGCATGTGAATTCTTCTCAAATACACAGAGTTCATGTGTGACAACAATTTAACTCATAAATACAAGATAGAAAATAGATAAAAAAATTATCTTTCAAATTACTTGTGAAATTGGCTTATTGGGACATACATTCCACCCAAACATACACCTATTGTTCCAAATATCAACAATAATTCACCGCTAAGATGAGGCTAGTAATCCACAAAATAGTGTGGTTTTTCATTGTCCACTCACAACTAAGAAATCCCACAACCCATTGATATTCTCCTACAACTATCCTCATGTTCCACCAGCTCTCTTCCTCTTGACCTACCTAGACCAATGAATCTACCCCTTCACTAATATCAGTCCCTCAAGAATCCCATACATTTATTAGAGTTGTTATGGCATAGGTAACCATGAATCTCTCATCTAGGAACTCAAGCAAGCTTGTTGCTAGGAAAAAGTAATGACAAACAATAGAAAACACTTGTTGTTACAATTAAACTCACACCGGGGTTAACTCATCAGACCTTATAACTTGGCTCTTCAATATTCATCTCCAAAACACTCCAAAAACACTCGAACTTGCTCTAGAATTCTCCCTCCATGGATTTTCTAGCTCCAAGATCTCTTTCTCTCAACTTGTTTTTGATGCACCAAAAACTAATTGTGTAACAATTGTTGTATCTACCCTTAAAAATTTCTTGTCCTTTGGCTTGCTTGTTTGATTCACGAAATTCCCCAAGATGATTGTACTCAACTGCCCATTCTCCCAATAACTATGGTATGTGACTTTTTACAGCCACCCTCGTTACATGCATTCAATGGTTGCCTTTGGAAACACTCAATGAGAAAGTAGAGTTTAATACATAGTCATAATAAAATTCAGGAATGTGGGCGAATAATTAGACATGGGTAATTCCACTTTGGACCTGTATTGACCATTATCCTAGACTCTTCCCTCTCTTGTTTATTAATTCATCTCCCATCTCTTTCGATGTTCGCTTAGTAGTTGGCATCACATTTTATTGTTAAAACATAAGAATACAATTCACATATTGCATCGCTTAGTCGTAGTGACATATTATATCTACATTAAGCATTAATTAAACTACAGATTATAGTGGGTATTTTACATTCCCCCTCCCCTACAATTGTGCTCCACACTCGGTGCACACCATGTCAATATACATATATGCAATTTTACATAACAATCCTTGGAAAATAAATTCTACACTTTCACAACTCCAACAACAATTCGAACCATAATCTCATGTTCCTCTGAACTCATCGACCTAAGGAATTCACCATTCATTTATTAGGATCAATACAAGGAATGTGCCATTCATTTATCATGATTAACTCTAGGAATGAGTCATATGTTTTATTAGGGTCCCCAATGCAGTTGAATAGAACTGTGAGATGTGGTTCTAGAACTCTGACTGCTCAAAATGGAGTCTTACATTATGTTTTATTAAAAATTGTCAACAATTTATGGCTATTCTTCCTGCATATTTTCTTCATGCTCCAATGTATCATCTTCAGGATCATAGCAAGTCCATTGAAATTTTACTAGCCCTATGACCTTGTTCTTGATAGCTTTGACTTTTTGGTCTAGTATGTGTACTCTTTCCACCTTGAAATACCATTCGTGCTTCACCTAGATCACATTCCAATCAATTATGTTGTTAGGATCACAAAGATACTTCTTTAATAATAACAAATTAAATACATTATGAACTCTCATGGATGCAGGAAATGCTAAGATGTATGAAATTAGGCATATCTTTTCTAATATTTCAAAAGGTCCACAATATCTTGTTGTTAACTTTGGAAACTCCGTAATATTAGAGAACTTCTATTTTCTTTCACTTTTAAGAACACATTCTCACCAAATTTGAAATATCTAAACACTCTATTCTTGTGTGCATAACTTTTCTACCTATCCCACACAACTTTTAAATTATGCTTGATTCTTTCCATCTACTTTTCTATTTCCTTTAACAAATCTAGCCCAACAAATTCTCTTCCTGTTGGATTATCCAAAATCACGGGAACCTTACAATTTCTTCCATACAATGATTCAAATGAATTCATTTTCAATGAGGCTTGATACCCATTATTGTAAGAAAATTCAACTAAATGAATACAATCTTCTCACCTTGATGTATGTCCCATCACATACATTCTAAGCATGTCCTCAATTTTTTTTTTAGTCCTTTCTATTTTCCCATTAGAATTTAGGTGATATGTTGTACTGAGAATTAGATTTGTCCCAAATCCTTTGAACAAAAATTTCCAAAAATTCAAAGTAAAATTTGGATCTCTGTCTGAAACTATTTCCTTAGGCACCCCATGTATCCTCACAATTTCTTCCATATAAATTTCTACAATATTTTTTCCTTGTGTTTCATCGTCACTAGAATGAAATGTGTTGTCTTAGTCAATTTATTTTCCACCACCATGATCGAATCATGTTTCTTCATTGTGCCAAGAATATTTGTAATAAAATAAATTGCCACAACTTTCTACTTCCATTCTAGAATGGGAAATGGTTGTAATAAACCTACAAGATGCATATGCTCAGTCTTCATTTTCTGGAATTCTATACATTTGAATATTAAATTAGCCACTTCTTTCTTCATTACCAACCAAAAAATGTTAGAATTAAAGATATGTTCTCATTTTTCCATAGACAATATAGCAATATTTTCACCCAACCATAGGCATAGACCCACCCCCGAGCACCTTTAACCTTCAAAAACATAATAATTTAGGAAGCATATCTTAAAACCAATAGCCAACCAAGGTATCCTTTCTCTCTCCAAGGATAGCATACTAAAGAGAAACTCCAAACCATAACCAAAACCCAAAATCCCAGTTGTAATAGTTGCAACTACATTCCCTCTCCAAACATGTGCACCACTAGTATTTATGCAGTTGTGAGAGTCTGAATGACAAATGAGCTCTAGATCCCTCTTATTTATATTTCTCATTTTCACCTGTCTAGGCCAACTTCTTACTTTATATATTAACACTTATATATTAATTTTTTTATTGAGGTTACATGTCTTCTAGGGTTTCTACACTTATGTTTAGGGTTTCTCTTACTTCCCATAATATTCTAGTCTCTTCAAATGTTAAACATAGAGGTTACTACCTTCTACAACTACCATAATATCAACACTCCCTCCTAGCTAGGGATGTATTAAAGGAAATTTTCTTGAGAACAAACAAACCATTCAACCGGTAGCATCATCATAGCCACACATGCTAACTCATGATCACGTAGATCAACTCATGAACAACATCATCACTATCGGTATCATATGATAGCATGAACTTCATCATCTCTCGAAGAAATACTCCATATGAGTATTCGATCATGATGATGAATAAGTAACTCACTCTATAGAGTGATACAAGAACCATTCTTCTAATCTAGACATATGTCCTAGAAGAATAACTATTCCAACATATGTTGAAATCCACGCCATGGGATACAAGGACTATCCTTCTAATCCAGACATACATCCTAGAAGGATGACTATCTTGGACCAATTTTCCTCCAAACACTACTGTCAACTCATGGAAAATTGTTTGTCCTATACTAATATCTCCATTATGGTCACTACTGTGAACACAAGGAGAGACCATTCTTCTAATCCATAAATAAATCCTAGAAGAATAGTTTTCCATGGTACATCAATAATATTTCAACCTAGACCATTCTCCACCTGGATTATGTATGTACATAAACACACTGACTATCCATCTACATGGAAATTATCTCCAACACAATTGGTAGTCTCCATGGAAATTAGAAGAATTCCATTCAATAGAACACAATTTTGTCTATCCATAATAGTACACAACCACTCCTCATAGCATAAGACTACTAACTAGTGACACGTAGTCACCCTCAGTGGATCACATCTACCACGGTAGCATACAACTACTATACAGAGATATACAGTCTCCACAACAATCATATCATTTGATATCAACCTGCATAAACAATATCATGATACAAAATGAGTCATATGGGCTATTCCTTCACTCACATCTGTGAGATATGGAAGAGAATTTTCCCTCAGAAAGTAAAAACATCAGCCATGGGATATCCAGACTATTCTTCCCAAGAATAAACGAATAATTTCCATGATTTATGAGTCTGGATCATTCACCTAATTGGGCCATTCCTCTGGCACTAATCGTAGTGCAACCTGGAGAGAATGAGTCTCCCCTAGGGAATGCATGTCCTTGATTGTTGAACCTGAACCATTCACCTAAATGGGTTATTCTTCAAACACTAATTACAATGAAACCTTGAGAGAATGAGTCTTCCATAGGGAATGATTGTCCATACCATTTCCTAATGGAAATGATTATCATGCACCAACCTCCTATAATGGACCATTCTTTGAAAATGCTCATAATTGTGAATTTCAAAAGAATGACTTCCCAGAGAGGAGAACCATTCTTATTTACCACCACTCATAGTGACTCCCAAGAAGAATGATTGTTGTAGACCATTACCCACACTGAACACAAGGGGAATCGTTGTCTATGGTACATCAACAATCTATCAGACCATTTTCATTACAAAAATGATTGTCTGATCTAGACCATTTTCCGAACTAGAAAATGACTATCTAACAGAAATCTCAAGCCACTTTCTGGACTGGAAAGGAAATTCCCAAACTGGACCATTTTTCAAACTAAAAAATGATTGTCCATAAATCAATAACATATGAGTGCTCCCTCCCAACCTGGGAGTAATATAATCCTTTTCTAATCAGGAAGTCATCTCCATGAGTACCAACTTGTCCCTTAAGTACAAAACATTTTCATCTTGGACAGAGGATTTACCAAAATATCTTCTATTTTCTCATCTATGGGGATATACTCGAGAACCACTTCTCCCCTCTGGAATTTATCATGGAGAAAATAATTCTTCATCTCAATGTTATTCTACCTATCATGGAACACTTGCTTCTCTGAAAGCTTCACAGAACTCTGATCATCACAATATATCATGGTTGAATCCAACATCTGATCAAACAGTCCAAAAACTAGCTTAAGGAGCCACAATGATTTCGTACAAGCATCACAAGATGAAATATACTCTAATTCTACAATGTTGAGTGCAACAAACTTTTGTTTCCTACTATCCCATGATATCGTGGAAAATATCAAACCGAAACATATCCAAGTAGCACTTCTTCTATCATTTCCACTCCCTATCCAATCTAAATCGATAAATCCACGCAGTTGTATATCATAACTCAAATGTCCCACAAAGAAAATATCCATTTGAGTATTCTCCAAAAACAATAACACTCCAATCAATTGTCTATACAGAGATGGGTCTATTGGATTAGAGTCTCTCAACTTCTTCAAATATGTCCTCAGGGGAATTTTCAATGGATTTGCAATCCATCATCCCAAAATTTTGAAGAACCATTTCAATATACTTCCTTTGTCATAGACAGTTTTCACCATGCTTTTGTTGTACATGAGAGGATCTACACCAAGTTTGCTTGAATCCACACAAGGTATTCTTTCATCTTCATATAAGGGTCTCTTTTTGGTATACCTCAAAACCTTGAGGTTGCTCCACATACACTTCTTCTTCAATTAATTTGTTTGAAAAGAAGAGTATTTACATTCATCTCATGTAAACTACAACCCATGGAAATTGCAGGAGATATAATGGCTCAGATAGAGGTATGTCTAGTTATTGGAACCCTCTAGTCATGACTCTCTCATTGTATCTATCAATGCTTAAGTATTTTTCACAATTTCTCACATACATTGATCTTCATCATAACTTCCTTCCATTCCTTATGCTTGACTTCTTCTAGTGGGTTCAAACTGGTTCAATTGGTTGTTCTGGCATTTCCTTCTTTCTTGGAATCTTCATGGTTTTCCTCATGTTTCTCTTCAATGTTGGATTCCATGGAATCATCTATAGATTACATGTCCTTCTTTATTGAAGCCTCCAACCTTTTCCTTCCACCATAGGAACATAGATGTAGATGGACAACAAAGGATATTCGAGGATTGTTTTCAAAGAAGACTTCTTCTAGAGTCAAACTGAACACGTGTTTCTTATCATGGTTTCTACTTATAATAAAGAACATGGACATATACTTCATGCTATTGATGGGTTTTTCAATGGATAATATTGTTGGAGATTAGGTCCCTCCTAATCCCTACTTCATGCCTGAATGAGAAATATGCATGCTCTTCTTTTAGAAATTTGTGATCATCTCCCTCCACCTGAGAGATTCCATGTTTTTGTGTGTTTCATCTCTCTTTGTTTTATGCAAAGTCTCACAAGCCGTTTCTAATTTATTTTTTATTCTTGACTTCCTTCGATTCTGACTCCTCTGAGTCTCTTTAAGTTTGTTTCTATCTATTCAGATTGTTTCCCATCTGGCAGTTGTGTCATCCTTCTAAAACTTCTTTTATGAAAGCTTCAATAAGGATTTTTCATCAAACATATTTCACAAGGGTACCTTACTGGAACAACAACAACAAGAGAAAACAATAAATTTCTATCTAGAGGAGATGTTAGTCCATCTTTTGAACACGTATAATAGGCATATATATCAATAGTATTCGTATGCATTCAAGTATTCATTACACCATAAAACCTTTCAAATATTGCTTTCTCAATTTTTAATGTAGCAACTATCACCCTTGATATATACAAATTTGAAGTGTAACAATTTAATCAAACCTCAAACCTGAAGCCTCACTTGCTATGGAAGGTGTGTTTGTTCTTCTGAATGCATTGAATCCAAGATTACAACTTGGACAATGTCTCTAGTACTTTCCCTATAAACACACTCATGTTTTTCTAGATGATATAACCTAGATAACATACACAAGTGCATACCATTGAAATCTTGTAGCATCATCCAACCTGTCTTCCAATCTGAAACTAGATACCATCTTGATAAGAAGACATTAGAAACTGAATTGGAAGATTCAATGATTAGAATAAGATAGAAACTCTAAAATTTCAACTTTGACCAAAAAATCATTTTGACCATAATTCAACCTTTGAATTTGACTTTGACGAGTCAACCTTCGACTTTGATCACTCAACTTTTGACTTTGACCAGTCAAAGTTTGACTTTAACTTTGACCAAAAATTCAAACCTAATGTTTTTTCTAGCTAAGGTACCAAGAGGTGCACTAGGCTAGGGCGCACTAGGATGTCAAGGAATTAGGTCAAAATTTTCATCATAAGTGCTCAAACATAAGGGTTAGGGTTTGTTGTAGTTTCATAATCAGAAAACCTAGTTGCACTTGTAAATAATGCGATAATGAGCTTAACAAATAAATTCCCAATCGATCTTCCTATGGTTAGACTGTATAAATATAGTGTGGGCCCATAACCTATTAAAATTAAAGATATGTGCTCATTTTTCCATAGACAATAAAGCAATATTGTCACCCAACCATAGGCATGTAGCCACCTTTAAGCACCTTTAACCTTGATAGACAGAATAATTCTGGAAGTAGATATTAAAACCAACAACCAACCAAGGCAGTGTATCTCTCTCCAAGGATACCATACCAAATAGAAAGTCCAAACAAAAACCAAAGACCAAAATCCCAGCTGCAGTAATTGCATTTGCACTCCCTCTCCAAACTTGCACACCACTAGTATTTATGCAGTTGTGAGAGTGTGAATGACAAATGAGCTCTATCTCTCTATTATTTATCGTCCTCTTTGTCACATGTCTAGGACGACTTCTTATTTTATAGGTTAACACTTAGATATTAATTATTTTATTGAGACAATATGTCTTCTAGGGTTTTTACACATATGTTTAGGGTAGCTCTTGCTTTCCAGAACATTCTAGTCTCGTCAAATGTTACACATAGAGGTTAATACCTCCCACAGCTACCATCATATCAATAAAAATATTGGATTATTACAACTATAATTTTTTTATGATATCATGAATGTATAACATATGGCACATTGGTCATTTCCTTTAGCAATTAATTTTTCAGCTCATTGGAATTTAATACATATACTTTTCCTTTGTACATGAGAATTCCATCTTCTTTCATCTCATAATAATTAAATTTCTACTCAACATTTCCTTGTTTTAATCTTTATTTTTTTCTCCAATAGTATTGATTTGAATTTGTTGTTGCAATGATTTGATATTTAATATCAATCGTGTACATGTTTATGGATGCAATATGCACTTCTTGAGCTCTTCTACTGAGTGCATCATCCACTTGATTTATGTTTCCTTTTATATTATTAATTTCAAAGTCATATTCACTTAGAAATTCCATCCATCTAGTTGGTCCGGTATTTAATGTTGGCTATCCAAACAAATGCTTTAGAACACAATGGTTTGTGTCGAGCTCAATTTTTTTCCCCATAAGGTAATGTCTCCACATTTTTAATTCATGTATAATTGTTTCTAACTCCATGTAATGGGTAGCATAATTCCTCTCATGGTATTTTAATTTTCTCCATTCATAGCATACCACATGATCCTTTTGAATGAGAACTCCACCAATCCCTTCCATGCATGGATTCATGCACACTACAAAGTCTTCATTTGTATATGCAATCTTCAACATTAGTGCACTTGCCAATATGTATTTCATATATTGAAATCTCTCTTCACATTTGTAACTTAATGCAAACCCCTCCTTAGGGCTTGCGCGACCTCTTGGTCTAGGACCGAAATACACAAGAGGCAAAGTGGCTCTTCGGTCCTCATAGAACCCTTAAAATTATTACCACAAGCCTTTTCTTCTCCTACTACATGAAAATTCATGTTTGTGAGGGTCTTCTTACTCTAGAGAAATCGTGTACATTACCTCGAGCCTAAAAACCTGTGCTTAAATTTTGCAAAGTGGTAACTTCAGTGCTCCAAAACTTCGAGGCTTTAGAATATTTACCAACAACACACACCAATTCTCCCGAATAGCCGAATTGGAAAACTCTCGAAGAGTTCGGGGATCAATGGTCCACACTCGTTTTCAGATCTATGGATAAAAGGAACTCCAGGGCTTTGAACTTTGGGACTTTCTACAACTCCAACAAACGATACCTCTAAACTAGAAAAGGGTTGAAATCCCCAGATATGACAGTCCTCATTCACTCATCAACAAATGGTCAGGATTGACTTCGGGCTTAGGGACTTTTAACACCAAAACAACTTTCACCCACAAACTTCCAGATAGTCGAATTTCAAATACTCGTAAATCGACGAGCTTGTGTACCCAATAATTGACAATCACGATTTACTCCATAATTCAGGACTTCAAGGAATTATCCACTACATGCAACAAAAAACAATTTCTCCTGGAGTGTTTAATCGTCGAACAACTTGAAGATCCAATGACTTGCACTCACCCTCTTGATCTACGGTGCATATTCACTACGGGACTTTGGAGCTTCATGGATCTTTCCTCACTTACAACAATAACTTAAAAAAATTTGTAGCAACAAAGTCTAAAGGAATTGGGATCTTAACAACAATGTTCCTTCTCTTTCATCCAATGGTTGTGAGAGATTCTGATATCTATGGAATAGATATCCTCCACTCACCTAAAAACAAATTGATTTCTCCTGTTGAGGACTTATTCTCACTATCGCTCTTCATATTTGTCACTTGAATGACTAGAACTTTGGAGCACACCTTGTGCTTCCCTCCTGATCTTGGGACTTGGAAAAGTCACATGCATACTCCTTGCGCTATCTCTCCTTTGAGATTTATCAACACTTAACGAAGTGTCGACTCTGTGCACTCTTTTCACTGGTCTTCCCTATGAGATTTTATACTCCTATGAGTATAGGTGCACTCCTTGCACTTTCTCTGTGTAATATTATGCTATCTTTCATGGGCTATTTGAACCTATAGATGGTTTGGACACTGCACTCATTGTGTGGCCATTGTGCACTCCTTCCATCAATATTTAAAAAGACAAACAATTGAAACTTATATTAACAATAAGGATTCATTAAACCAACCATTTATATGCACACATAAACAAACACAGAGATGAATAACATAAAATTTACCTAATTACTAAAAGATAAGCAATCTATGAAATTGAAAGAAATTATCCTCTTCTATATTCCTTCAGCAAATATTTACAAGGATTTCAACTACCTTCAATAACTTTCATATTATTTTCCAAGCTAACAACAACAACAACGACCTCTCTTTAGGCATATATTGCATTTATTTATACATGAAGGGGCTTCTCGAGCATTCCCTCCAGACTATTCTAGTGATTTCATACCACAATTAAAGAATACTACCACTAGGCTTATTACAATAAATGAATAATTACAATATAGATATGATTCGGCACTCAAAATATGTACAATCCTATATGAATTAAAGGAAATTACAACCTCCTGGAGCACATACAATGGCTCTAGCTTCAAGATCTCATGGGATATTTAACTGCAAAGTTTTCAAAATTTAAAATGACGCACCCTTTTTGGTATCCAAACCAGTTAAGTGTATTGCACTAGATGTTTAGTTGTTCTCCACCTTTGCTCATTAAATGATGATGATGATTCTCTTGCATTAGAATTCCATTCAAAGTTCACTCCCTTATTTTACAAAGAATTGATTGGACTTGCAATCTTTGAGAATCCTTTTATTAATCTTTGTTAATAAATGGTGAGACCCATAAATGATTTTACCTATGTCACATTGTTTGGCATTGGTCATCCTCTAATGGACTTTATCTTCTTAGGATCAATGTATATCCCTTCTACCAAAATTATATAACCCAACTAGTGAATCCTCTTTTGATAAAATATGTACTTACTTAACATACAATTTATCCTCTCTTAAAACTTGCAAAAACATTATTAATGTTCCTCATGTTCCTCTTCTGACTTAGTGTAGATGTGTATATCATCTAGGAACACAATTACAAACTTGTCCAAGTACTCCCTGAACACTCCATTCATCAGGAACATAAAAATTGTTGGTGCATTAGATAGTCCAAATGACACTGTCATGAATTCATAATGACCATATATTTTTTTGAATTTTTAATTGATAATATATTCTTCCTTTATCCTAACTTGATGATAATTCGATCTCAAGTCAATCTTGTAAAATATTTTTTCACCTTTTAGCTCATCAAAAAAATCATTAATTCTTGGAAAATGATATTTATTCTTTATGGTGACCTTATTAAGATTCTTGAAATCAATACAAAGCCTCAAGTTTACATCTTTATTCTTTACAAAAAGAATTGGGGCTCCCCAAGGTGACACACTTGGAAGTATATAGCCCTTCTTTAACAATTCTTTAAGCTGCATCTGCAACTATTTTAATTATGGTGTGCCCAATCTCTATGATGTCTTGGAAACTGGGGAAACTCCTAACACTAAATTAATAGAAAAATCAATGTTTCTCTTTGGTGGAAATCCTGAGATATCCCTAAAACCATATTCAAAATCCCTCAAGACTAGAAATTCTTCAACGTTTTCACTTTATCTTTGGTTGTCTCTTCCATATGGGATAAAAAAATATGGCATATGTTCCTAAAACGTTTCTTCAATTGCATAACTGAAATCTCTCTAACAACTACGACTCTTGGAATGCCTTGAATCTTGGCTTGCTTCCCTTATTCATCAAGAGATGTGATTTTCTTGTTCTCACAGTCTAGGACAAAATGGTTTTTCCAACCAATCCATGCCAATTAAACAATCATATGAGATGAAAGTTATAATGTTTACATATACCTTTGGACTTAGCCCATTTATGTCCATTGGACAATCCTTAACTAGCTCATTGATTTTCCTCTTAGCCCTTGTGGCTAAATGAACTAACCGTGATTTCTTATGCTTACTCTTTTGTAAGTGAAATATTTCAAGAATTCTAGCATTTATGTAACTATGGCTAGCTCCAGAATTAATTAAAATTGTTAAGGTATGATTATCAATCTTACCTTCTACTTCAATCATGGGGGGTTGATATTCTTCAGGTCTGTTATCCAAAGTGGCATAAATCCTTGGCATGTTTCCTCCCATGTCTTCTGATGTTTCATCCTCCTTACTGTTTTGGAAAGTCCTCATTCTTTATCCTTTGTGAGGGCAGTCCTAATATAATTTATTTCCCTCACATCCCCAACATTGCACTGGCTGCTACCTTGGCATTTTCCAAAATGAATATACAGTCTTGTGCCCATTTTGGGATGACTTACCTTACTTATTTTCTTGGGAATTATTCTTGAAAAAAGGTGTCCTAGAAAATTTCTTCCTCTAATCCTTTTTCCCTTTCTTCTTGTAATTCCAAGCTTTCTAGAAAATCAGTTTTCCTCTGCTTTGGTCATAAAGATGCTTGTCTCTCCTTATCTCCTCCTCCAACGTTTTGGGTTTATTATATTGTATCTTATCACTATAGAAAGAAGGTAACCAAATTATACATCTTTGTATGTTGACCTTCTCATCATTTTTGAAGTATACATACTTCAGTAATTCAAATAACATCTTCTCGTATTCGTCTATTGACATGGTTACCAACTTTAGTTAAAAGAAATATTTTATACTTCTTTCATAATAATTATCACAAAAATATTTCTCCTGGAAACATCCTTTGAACTTCCTCCATGAGATCCTCTTCTCACCAAGGTGATTGAATTCCTTAAGCTGACACTACCACATGTTTTCCTTTCCTTTCAAGTGGTAGGTTGAAATTATAGCTTCTACCCTTGAGAGGTAATCAGGAAGATGGAAATATTTATTCATTTCCAATAGTTAGGCCACACCTTCTCCTTTTTTGTGCTCACCATTGAAATTTTATGGCTTAATTTTACAGATCTCACCTTGTAAGATATCTTCCTTAGGCCTTCTACTTTTGCTCCAGACAGGATACATACTTGGGATGATCCATAGCCCTAAACATGCATGAGTTATTCTAGTGGATTCGTTGGATAATAATGGTGCATTCACATTCTTCTTGACTTCTTTTCATTCCCATGATCATCCCTTTTACTATGGGATCTAGATGCAGTCACTTTTCTAACTCTAGATGTTTTCTTGGTCCCAGAGTATTTGTTAACTTACGTATGTAACATATTAAAAATTTAAATTATCTCTTCTTGATCCTTCATAATCCTTTCATTAGAATCTCTATAGCTCTGGACTTTTCTATGCAATATTCTCATAGTTACAGAATCCTGTCTATTTCTTCTCCCATTAGACTCTCTCATGGAATTACCTATGCTAACATGAATACCTTTGATATCCTCCTGATTTCTATAATATACATGAGAATATTTCATGACTTTAATCCTCATATAAGAACCAAAATTTATTTCCTATATCTCTAATTTTGCAAGAAATGTGTATGTAATAATTATTGTTAGAACATGCATAGCATAAAACATTTCATCAATTAAAATATCAGTTACTCTTTATCAAAATTTATGAAGGAAAAAATTCACCAAATCAAAATATTATTCCTTATATTCATTCCTCTCTAAAATATATTTCCAATGGATGTACCCATGCCTCAATCCGAGTGTTGAGAGAAAAGTTACAACATTTACATGCTGCAATTTGCACTCGTTTACTGTTACATAAATATGTTTATTAATTTATGGAAAATTTTATTTTCCAAATAAAAATTATGGGTTTATATGTCTATTCCCCTCCTCAATATTTTTCTAGTGACTATTCATTTTCTCAATTTCGAGCTCCGAGATGAAAGTTATGGTTTGAAGAAATTTTTATTGTTTTACTCAATTTACCCTTGTATGCTACATGTGTCTTATTTTTATTTCTCCACATTTTTACATACCCATATCCTAAATATAGTTCCATGGTTTTCTTCTATGCATCATATTATTTCTAGATATCTCTCTTATTCCCTAAACGGACTTATGATCAATGATTTATTCCCTTTAGAAGTAATCTGACACTAAAATATTTCCCTTACTGTTTTGGCTGTAACTTTCTCATATGATCTCTGTTTTGAAAATAGATTAGCTTGTTTGAAATATCTCCCCAAGATATTTTGTTTAATCCAAAAGGATTTTATGTGGTTTCTATGACACTTACAATCTCAAAAATTAGAACTTCTCAAAACATTGTTTATCCCCTCAAAATTTCCCTGCAAGTTAACGACCTTCAAAAATATGACAAATTCAAAAATTTCATATAAAATAGACTATTTTAATATTCTAACAACCATTTAAATATAATTTGTTGATATCAAATCAGGTGTAATCTCAATCCTTGATTTGAGCTCCATTGACGCTCAACAATCAACACTTTCCTTTAGACGTGTGCAACATTTTACCCAAACTGTTTACCTCACTGTCGACCATTGGTCCATTCCCTTGAGAACCAATTCAATACACAATGCTAAACCGACTGACCTAACCATCGATCATTGGTATTCAACAATTTTCATTGGCGAATGAAAATCCTCACCAATTTGTCTTATGCCTAACCATCGACCCATCGATCATCGACCATTTCTCTTGCAAACCACTTCTAACACCTTGTTAAATCAATCGACCTGACCCTTGGTCATCGAACATGTTATCACATGCTAATTTGCATTAGTTTTTTCAAAGCATATTGTCCTTGTGTTATCTTCCCACTCATATTTTAAAACATTTTAACTAGCTCCTTCAAGCTCCCATCAGCTAAATCCTTCACTCGACTGATGATCCAAAATAGTCATGTCCTCCATGAGTAAAAAATTTGAAAATATACCAAACTTATATCTATCCTTAATGCTTATATAAATATCTCGATTCCATCACTTCCTTCATTTTTACCCTTATTATCATATTCTCGTTGAAAATTAAAAATATTCCTTTTATTAAGATTAATCACCCTTATCCTATCCACAAAATCATGTGATAAGCCTCATATGCCCGAAGTCCTTACAAAATGGAAAAAAATGGTTTATTATTATTAATATAAATATTTTTATATTAAAATATTTATATTAATATTTAACCCAATATTTAATTCATGACCTCACGTCAAATCATGGGCACGAATCATGAGCATTGTTTGATGAAAATGGTTATGGATAATCTAGAGGGGAAATCAAGATTATGGTATGAAGGTTTAAAACCAAGCAGATTATACTCTCTTAAGGATTTCCTTATAACATTCTTTAAGCCTTATGGACAATCTAACCCTCCATTCTTGGTCTTTGAAGATTGTTGTGAATTTTTTTAACATTTCATTAAGTACCTTGAAAATGTTTTTGGTAATTAAGAGTGTATGAATGATGAAATCGTAGAATCCCTTTATGAATATTCATCCCAACAACAAATAGTAGCCCCTCCTTTGGCTGAAGATGAAGTTGATCAAGAAATTGTTGTTAAAATTCATTTTCCTTCTCCTGAACCTGATGAAGATATTCAATGAGACAAAGTGTTTCAAAGTTGTCTTTCTTCCTTTGTGACTGATGTGGTTGTTAAAATTCTAAGTGGCCTAGACATGGATGAGGATTCTAAAACTCCATCTATGGAGACTTCAAGCAATGAACAAACAAATGACATAGAGTTTCAGGAAAGAAACAAAACAATGTATACCACTTTTCAATCAGAAATACAAAAAGATAATGAAGAGGCAGTTGTTTTATTTGATTCCTTTGAGAATGATGGTTTTGAAAATGCCTCCATAGGAAATCTAGACTATGAAATAGTATATGATGTTAAATTTTCACATTTTCAAGAAGATTATGAGAGGGAAATTATTTCCATTCATTCATTTGAATGTCAAAATGGTAGTCCTCAACCAAATTTCCAGAAGGTTAATAAAACCAAATCATAATTGTTTTATGAACAAGAGGATATCCTTGATGCACATAATATGGTTGTCATATTTTAATATGTTCAAGAATGTATGAATGCTTTTGTTGATATGGATGGAAGAGTAGACAAACCTATTGCTACCATTGCATTTGAAAATGTTCGCATAACTGAAGAAATAGAGAAAGAACAACAAACACTTATGAAAGAGGCTTGTATTTATGTTTTTGTTCATCAAGAAGAAATGATTTTTCATGGTTTTCAAGATACTATGGCCATCCTATTACAATCATCAGTGAAGGAGGAATTTGTTTCATTCATAAGCTTAGATTTTGGATTCAATTTTTGTTTTCAACTGCCATCTTTTACATTTGTCTGCCTGCTTAAGAAAAATGTGAGCAGAGCGCAATCGGGAAGCCAATTTCTTGATTTGTTGCATTGGCACTTTAGCATCACATGATTGAGTATTCATTTCAAAATATTTAGAGTAGATAGGAGTGTGCAAATGAGCTTGTTTGTCAAGAAGTTTTCAGTTTGGGTTTTTAGCATTATGTACATTCAGATTGTAGTGGTGTATTTAGCGTTCAATTTTTAGGTGAGAACAATGTACATACTTTGGTTTTCAATGGATACTGGTGACTGGTAAGAGCAGGGTACACACATGTTTTGGGATCATTCCAATGGATCAAAAACTGTGTCTACAAGTTCTTTGCTACCACCCTAGGGGGATATAATCCCCATTGGAGCCAGTGCTATCACATGCTAATTTGCATTAGTTTTTCCAAAGCATCTTGTGCTTGTGCTATCTTTCCACTCAGATTTTAATTTTTTTTTCACCATCTCCATCAAGCTCCCATCACCTAAATCCTTCACTCAACTGATCATCCAAAACTGTCATGTCCTCCATGAGTTTAAAATTGAAAAATATCCAAAACCTATATCTATCCCTAATTCTTATCTAAATCTCTTGGTTCCATCACTTCATTCTCTTTTACCCTTATTATCATATTCTCGTTGAAAATTAAAAATATTCCTTTTATTAATCTTAAGCACCCTTATCTTATACACAAAGTCATGTGATAAGCCTCTGACACAGACCCCCGACCCTCTATCCGATATCCGCACAGGATCATTCTAACTTCTCCATGAGTCGAAGTGGTTCCTTTGGTTCCCTATTGGAACCTTCAACGAATCTGATCCGCAGGTCCTTTGTGAAAACCCTCCCTACGTGATTTAACACCAGGCGTGAGCCTTACATCTTCGTGTGACCACAACCGAGCCTTAGCACAAGCACCTTCGAAACTCGCGACTTAGTGAGTCTAAGACCCTTGACTCCAAACCTTCGATACTCAATATGCGATAGGGTTATGGCTCCTTCCTCACTAGTGCCTCTATAAGAGACCACTGGCTAGGGCCTAACTCTAGCACCCCTCGCAACTCACAACATCGCGAGTTGGAGTATTGAGCCCTCATACTCCTCCTTTGTGAATTCCCAAGGCACGATAAGTCAATGATGTGTTGACCCCTCGCACCTTCTCCCGGATCCGACGACTATTGGTATTTGGTGCTAGATCTGATGGTTCAAATCTATCCTCCTTGTGCTCTCTCATCCTATGTGAGTCTAGAAATAGATTCAACGGTCCAGATCTTCTCCTCTTAGTACCAATCCAACAACTATTGTTTCTCCTTCCTGAGCACATGCTCTCTCCGAGACTTGGAATATTACGAATGCTTCAAAGGATGAAACCTTTTTTATTTATCCCGCAAGTCCACGACCTTTAGTCTCACCTACGTTACTGAAAAATCATTCGTCTTGAGATTTGTTTTTCACTCTGGAACCCCAAAAAGGTTTCTCTACCTCTGCACTCCTTATAGGGTCCCTGCACATAACTGTGCTATCCATCCTAAGGTTTTCCTTCTTATACCTCTAAGTGTCTTTGTTCTGTTCTCTCCTTTCAAAGGGGAATTTTGATGCCCTCTGGCAACTTCCTACTTAAGTACACTTTATTGAGCCTGCAGGGTGTTCAGTAACCCTGTGAGTGTCTTCCTTGTGACACATCTCTTATTTTAGAACTCAAAAGAGAGTTCTTCTTAGTGCACTCCTTGCACTCGCTCGATGCCCTTCTGGTAGAGCTTCTACAAAATATTTAGTGACTCTATCTTCTCACTGAACTCAAAATAGAGCTCCTTCTATGCACCCTGTGCATCCACTCAATGCCCTCTTCGATGAGTCTCACAGAATTCTCAGAAATTTTGTCTATCATATGCCCTCCTTTGCATAGTTCTTCCTTTAAGGCATTCAACAACCTTGAGGCCTCCTCCTTGAGTCAATGACTTCCTCTGGTGCACCCTCCTGACACGTATTTATCTGAAATTCTGTAGAATTTAGAAGTGCACTCATGCACTGGTTTTTCAGAGGCCGCAGTACTTTGTCATGGCCTCTTGCACGAAACCTCCAAGAACCCAAACCTGAAATCAAAGAAATTTGAACATATAGTGAAATATATATATCCCTACAAATGCACATCTAACATTAATCTACAACATGTCATAAACACATAAAGACATTCATCAACATACACAGAATAACATGCAGGAAAAACTGCTCTGATTGTATTAATCAAGAATGCATGATTACAATGTGTTCGAGCTCGAACTGCAACAGAGTCACGAATTCCTCTCTTCTCTAACATATTATCTATTCTATTATTCCTCTCTACAGACTCATCCTCTCTGCCGACTCATCCTACAAATACAAAGGATATTCTTTTTACAAAAGGGGGCTCCTCGAGCTCTTCCCTCCATCTCACCAACTCTCATTAATTACAATGAATTACATTCAATGGATATCTAGTCTGAATCGGATCTAGATCTCAGCCTTACAACCATTAAAGATGGTTTCTAATCACATTCTGTGCACATGCATGGATTTGGCTCTTCGGCCTTACAAACATTTAATACAATTTTTCAAAATTTGAAAAATGAGAGTGTTGCGCCTCTCTCCTTCCATTGAATGTGTGCTTGATGTGATGGCTAGATGGCATGTAGCTGGCTTGGAGAAATGCTACCAAATCATACTCCTTAGCTGCAAAAATCATGAGCTTCTACTCATGAGGTTCCCAACGCCGCTGTTGAAATCCACCTAGATACCAAACAGTTCTCTGGAGCTATCCATTTGCTCCACTACTTCGTTGTTGCTGCTATATTTGTTTCCCTACTACTATGGCAGGTCCCTTGCTATTTATCTTCCCTTTTTTGACCACTTCTGCTGATATGATCATCATCCTTCTGATCTCCTCAATTATCTCATCTAGCTTCTCCCATGGTTGTCTCTCCTTTTGCAGCTTACTCCACTGGACTTCTTCCCTGCAAATGGCTAGATCAACTAGATCTCCCCTGCCATCTTCATCCTCTCTTGTGGCATTGAGTTTCCGCTCCACTGCAAACTCCAATTCTACATTACTATTACCTTTTGACAGATTTTCTTCTTCCATTTCTCCTGTTGGTGCATCTCCAGCTTCCTCTAGCTGCTCCTCAGATTGGAATTTTCCTTCATCTGTTGTTGCATGCCTCGGCATTGCAGTTATCATCTATTCAACTCCCTAGCTGAAATTTCTGAGAGATTCCTCAGAATGTTTGTCCACTAACATCTACATGAATGTCTGCTCTCGGCAGTCATCTACTAGTTTTGGATTGTTCAGCCAATCCTCCATCATTTCTAACTCCTTCTGCCATGGAGTGAGCATCTCAACTGTGTGCTCCTCTTCTTTTCCTTAGGTAGCTTCTGACATCTTCTCCGTCTCTTTGACAGTCTTCGATGGTTGTCGTTCCTTTCTTGTACCTACATCATAGACACACTTAATTTTAAAATCATCTGGCCCCATGGCCTCCTTCTCATATTCTTGTTGCATTATACCCTCATGTGAAATGCTTGTATTATCCTCTACTAGACTATTTCGCAGGAATACACGAATTCCCCCAATCATCAGAATGATTTTCTAATCTTTCTGCTCTGTCAGCTCCTCTCGCTGATTTGAACTCACCTCTGAATTAATGAGACTTTTAGACAGTCTCAAATTCTCTCCCTTGCCCTCTTGGAAATATGGGATTTCCCCTCTTCCCTCTTGGCAGTCTATGAGATCCTCCAGTGATCTCATCTCATTGCCCACCTAGCAATTTGAACTTTCAGCACCACCCTCCTAGCAGTATACAAGACCTTCACTTGAACTCTTTCTATTGCCCACCTAGCAATTTGAAAGTCCATCTCTACCCACTTGGCAGTCTATGAGATCTCTGCCCGATCTCTCCTCTTCATCATCACTAATATTTCTCCCAGCTTTTGGTTCATAGGCATGAACCATCTCTTTTGTGGCCCTGACTCTTTTCACATACCTCATCCATTCCTTCAATAGCCTTCACTGTCTTCGGGCCAACAATTTCTTGACTGGCCACTTTGCTTTCCTTTTCATGGGCCATTCATATACCCAATGCAGCTTTGCATCTTGTTGCATCCACAGTGCAAGATCTTAATTTCTTGCCCTTATCTTAGCAAGTTCTTTATCCATCTCATCTTTTCTCTACTGGTGGTGGTTCTTCATTCCACCGTGTCCATGGCCTTTAGTAGATATCTTCATGTTCCTGTCTTCCCTCTTGGAAAACTTTTTGTTGTCACTCTGCAACCATGAGTGCTTCCATCCTTTCCTACAGTACTCCTGACTGTCTATTGACTGTTGCACACCTTGCAACAATCATCACAGATCTTCAACACTCTATCTTCCTTTTCCTCTAGCTCCCTCTTCTTGCAATATACAGACAAAACCAAGCTCTGATACCACAATTGACGCAAACCCCTGACTCTTTGTCCGAGATCCACACAGGATAGTTCTAAATTCTCCTCGAGCCGAAGCGGCTCCTTTGGTTCCCTGCTAGAATATTCAATGAATCCAATCCATAAGTCCTTTATGAAAACCCTCCCTATGCGATTTAACACCAGGCGCGAGCCTTACCTCTCTGTGCGACCATGGATGATTTTAGGGGCTAAATTTTGCTAATGGGCTAATTTTCCATGGTTTTTCCCAAAAACAAATTCTCTATTCTAAAAATTATTCGCCCAAATTCTATAGGATACAATTATTTTACCCTAAAAATCGCCAAAATTTTATACAAACTATATAAAATCCTTAGAAATTTGAATTTTTTTACAAAAATATCGCCAAACATTTATAGTTGGAATACGAAGGATTAGTAAGATTCGCCAAGGTCTCAACATTTTAAAATAAATTTTCATCCTTAAAATCATCCCTACGTGCGACCACAAACAGACCTTAGTGCAAGTGCCTTCACAACTCGTGACTTAGTGAGTCGAATACCCTCGAATCCAAACCTTCGATACCCAAGATGCGATACGGGTATGGTTCCTTCCTCACTAGCACCTCTACAAGTGACCACTAGCTAAGGCCTAACTCTAGCACCCCTCACAACTTGTAACTTTGCGAGTTGGAGTGTTCAGACCTCATGCTACTCCTTTGCAAATTCCCGAGGCACGATAATTCAATGATGGTTTGACCCCTTCCAATATGATGGATGTACGCCACCTATCGCCTACTTTCACCTTTTTTTGTGCGCTCTATGTTTGCGCCACCTGTCAACCACCCAGTCCCCACCTAACGGATGTGACACATGTTCATGCGAGACCTCGGCGCTCGACACTTCGCGACTTTAGCGATCAAGGTGCAAATCTTTCACACTCTGAAACCCCAATACATGATGTAGCAAGACGCCAAATCTCACAGCTCTCCTTCCTCCTGGATCAACGGTTCAGGTCGAATCACGATCTCGCGACTCGGGGGTTTGAAGCGTAAAGAACTCCGCCTCCCCACTCATGATATCTGAATTCCTGAGATGATCCATAACTCTTCCACCTGTCCTCCAAGATGGATGGTATTGATTCTTTTGGGACTTTAACGAGTCCTCTTCCTTTTGTTGTTACAAGGTTTAAACCTCGCGCACCTTTTATGGATCCGACGGCTCACGACAACTTGGCACTTCTTCCCCGAAGTTTCTGTCATCCATTCTACCCTTATGTGTAGCTTCCCAGGGACTTAAAACCCCTCACACCTTCTCCTGGATCCTATGGCTATCGGTCCTTGGTGCTAGATATGATGGTTCATATCTATCCTCCTTGCACTCTCTCCTCCTGTGTGCATCTGGACATAGATTCAACGGTCCAGATCTTCTCCTCTCAGTACTAATCCAATGGCTACTATTGCTCCTTCCTGAGCACATGCTCTCTCCAAGCCTTGGAATATTTCGAATGCCTGAAAGGATGAAACTTTTTTTCTTTATCCTGTGAGTCCATGACCTTCAGTCTCGCCTTTGTTACTGAAAACTCTGCCCTCCTTAGATTTTTTTTTCACTTTGGAACACCAAAAAGGTTTCTCGACCTCTACACTCCTTACAGGGTCCCTGCACACAACTGTGCTATATGTCCTGAGGTTTTCCTTCTTAGACCTCTAAGTGTCTTTGTTCCTTTCTCTCCTTTCAAAGGGGAACTTTGATTCCCTCTGGCAACTTCCTTCTCAAGCACACTTTGCTGAGCCTACGGGGTGTTTAGTAACCCTGTGAGTGTCTTCCTTGTGACTCTTCTCTTATTTAAAAACTCAAAAGACAGTTCTTCTTGGTGCACTCCCTACACTTGCTCGACGCCCTTCTGGAAGAGATTCTATAGAATCTTTAGTGACTCTCTCTTCTCACTGAACCCAAAATAGAGTTCCTTCTATGCACCCTATGCATCCACTCAATGCCCTCTTGGCAGAGTCTCACCGAATTCTCAGAAATTTTGTTTGTCCTGTGCCCTCCTCTGCACAGTTCTTCCTTCAGGGTATTCAGGAACCTTAATGCCTCCTCCTTGAGTCAATGACTTCCTTTGGTGCACCCTCCTGGCACATCTTTGTCTGAAATTCCACAGAATTCAGAAGTGCACTCATGCACTGGTTTTTCAGAGACCGTAGTACTCTGTCATGCCCTCTTGCATGAAACCTCCAAGAACCCAAACCTGAAATCAAAGAAATCTGAACAAATAGTGAAATATATCTATCCCTACAAATGCACATCTAACATACATCTATAGCATGTCATAAACACATAAAGACATTCATCAACATACACAGAATAACATGTAGGAAAAACTTCTCTGATTGTATTAATCAAGAATGCCTGATTACAATGTGTTCGATCTTGGACTGCAACAAAGTCATGGCTACCTCTCTTCTCTAACCTATTCTTCATTCTACTCTTCCTCTCTACAGACTCATCTTCTCCGCCGATTCATCCTACAGATACAAAGGATCTTTTTTTTACAAAAGGGTTCTCCTCGAGCTCTTCCCTCCACCTCACCAACTCTCATTAATTACAATAAATTACATTGAATGGATGTCTATTCTGAATCAGATCTAGATATCAGTGTTACAACCATTAAATATGGTTTCTAATCATAGCCTATGCACATGAATGGTTTTGGATCTTCGGCCTTACAAACATTTAATACAATTTTTCAAAATTTGAAAAACGAGAGGGCTACGCCTCTCTCCTTCCATTGAATGCACGCTTGATGTGTTGGATAGCTGGTACGTAGATAGCTTGGAGCGATGTGCCTGCATCATGCTCCTCAGCTACAAAAATCATGAGCTTCTGAGCACCATTGTTGAAATCCACCTGGATCCCAAACAGTTCTCTAGAGCTGTCCATCTGCTCCACTGCTTCGCTACTACTGTTGTATCTGTTTCCCTGCTACTATGGAAGGTCCCCTTCTATTTAGCTTCCCTTTGCTTACCGCTTCTCCTGATCTGATCATCAGCCTTCTAATCTCCTCAATTATCTTGTCCAGCTTCCGTTGAAGGAAAATCTCCCTACGGACAAGTAGATCTCCTCTTGAGAGCTAGACTCTTAACTCTTAAGATAGAATATGCTTATTGTGGACACTGACTTCCTTTGAGGTCTAGATAAACTAATGTGTGAGGAGGAAGGAGAAAAGAAGTACCTTTTATCGGTGTTTTTCCCGGCATGGTCCGAGTTGAGATCCAATCTTATGCTCCTCGATAACCCCTGTAGACAAACAAAAGTATAAACAACTTCCTACTCTATTGAGATTAGCTCAAAATAGACCTATCTGTTAGAGAAAAATTCATGTGAGATCAAACAAAGATTTGAAAGAAACGGGCCAAGCATATTATATTAATGAGAACAACAATGAAGAATGCTTACAACCATAGATGCGAGTGTAGAAACTTCGTCAAGCCTTCCTCGTCTGAACCCTTTCTCAAACAGTCCACACACCAAATGTTGATGTTTCGAAAGACACCTTCTTCATGAGATTGTAAGTTAGATGCTTCACAATCCTTTCCATCCCCTTTCACCATGAGAAGGCATGTTTAAATAGGCTTGGAGAGGCCCAATTACTAGAGATATCCTTGGGGTAAGTTGAGTATTTTCCTCCTTTATTTATGTATCATCCCTAAGATCATGGCTTGACCAAGGATTTGAATACAACTACCTTCAGATATTGAGGGGATCTTTCCCTCATTCTTCTCAAAAAAATTTTTTTTTACCTAGAATAGGTAGCGCTCCTCCAAAAAGTGAATCAGAACATTATAACGCTCCTTGAAAGAGTAGCAGCAAGCTCTAGTGCCCCTAATAGTGGCATCACTCCCCATAAAGGGTATCAAGGCATTATAACTCTCACTGATAGTATAGGAGGGAGTGCTCTTCTCCAAAAATATATTTTGAGTGGGTTTTCTACTGGCAAAACACTTGTACTTCTAGTAGACTGATTCATCCTCTTCAAGACTAATCTTTGAGGTGTCCTAAGTGTCCTTTTCATGTTGTTGGAGGCATGACATAGGAAAGAAGGTAGTATGATGTTAGCAACACTTATACACTTTCAGTCAAGATGCGACACTTGCGACACTTGAAATGACAACACTTGCGACACTTGCGAAGTGAGTAATTTTGAGGTGTAACAGTTGCTCCCATGGCTGGCTCACCTTTTGCAGGCTACTCCATTGCACTTCTTCCCTGCAAATGGGTAGATCAACTAGATCTCCCTTGCCATCTTCTTCCTCTCTTGTGGCATTGAGTTTCCACTCTGCTGCAGACTCCAATTTTGCAGTACTTTTACCTTCTGACAGATTTGCTTCTGCCATTTCTCCTGATGGTGCATCTCCAGCTTCCTCCAGTTGCTCCTCAGACTCAAATTTTCCTTCATCTGTCAGTGCATCACTCGGCATTGTAATTATCATATGTTCATCTCCCTAGCCAAAATTTCTGAGCAATTCCTCGGAACGCTTCTCTTCTAACATCTGCATGACTGTCTTCTCTCAGTAGTCATCTACTGGTTCTGTATTGTTCAACCAATCCTCCAACATTTCTAACTCCTTCTCCCATGGAGTGAGCATCTCAACTGTGTGCTCCTCTTCTTTTCCTTGGTCATCTTTTGACATATGTTCCATCTCTTTGACAGTCTCTGATGGCTATCATTCCTTTCTTGTACCTACATCATAGACACAGTTAATTTTAAAATAATCTAGCCCCATGGCATCCTTCTCAGATTTTTGTTGCACTATACCCTCATGCACAATGCTTGTATTATCCTCTACTGGACTATTTGGCAGGAATACACAAATTCCCCCAATCATCGGAATGTTTTTCTTATCTTTATTCTCTATCATCTCCTCTCGCTGATTTGAACTCACCTCTGAGTTCATGAGACTTTCAGACTGTCTCAACTTCTCTCCCTTGCCCTCCTAGCAGTCTATGAGATCCTCCAGTGATATCATCTCATTTCCCAACTGGCAATTTGAACTTTCAGCATCGACCTCCTGGTAGTATATGAGACCTTCACTTGATCTCTTTCTATTGTCCACCTGGCAATTTGAAAGTCCATCTCTGCCCACTTGGCAGTCTATGAGATCTCTGCTCGACCTCTTCACTTCATCATCACTAAGATTTATCCCAACTTCTGGTTCACAGGCATGAACCATCTCCTCTATTTCCCTGAGGCTTTTCACATACCTCAGCCATTCCTTCAGTAGCCTTCGCTATCTTCAGGCCAACAATTTCTTGACTGGCCACTTTGCTTTCCTTTTCATGGTCCATTCATATACCCAATGCCACTTTGCCTCTTGCTTCATCTATAGTGCAAGCTCTTCCATTATTTCCCTTATCTCAACAAGTTCTTTATCCATATCATCTTTTCTCTGATGCTGGTGGTTCTTCTTTCCACTGCATCCATGGCCTTTAATAGTGATCTTCCTATTCTTGTCTACCCTCTTGGAAAACTTGTTGTTGTCACTCTACAACCGTGAGTGCTTCCATCCTTTCCTACAGTCCTCCTGATTGTCTATTAACTGTTGCACACCTTGTAGCAATCATCACAGAGCTTCAACACTCTATCTTACTTTTCCACTGGCTCCCTCTGCCTACAATATACAGACAAAATCAATCTCTAATACCACAACTGACGTAGACCTCCGACCCTATGTCCGAGATCCACACAGGATCATTCTAAATTCTCCTCGAGCCGAACCAGCTCCTTTGGTTCCCTACTAGAACCTTCAATGAATCTGATCCACAGCTCCTTCATGAAAACCTGCCCTGCGCGATTTAACACCAGGCGTGAGCCTTATGTCTCCTTGCGACCACAACCGGGCCTTAGCGCAAGTGACTTTGCAACTTATGACTTAGTGAGTCAAAGACCCTCGACTCTAAACCTTCGATACTCGAGATACGATACGAGTATGGCTCCTTCCTTGCCAGTGCCTCTACAAGCGACCACTGGCTAGGGCCTAACTCTAACACCCCTCACAACTCGCAACTTCAAGAGTTGGAGTGTTGAGCCCTCATTCTCCTCCTTTCCGAATTCTCAAGGCATGATAAGTCAATAATGGGATGACACCTTCCAAGATGATACGTGTACACCACCTGTTGCCTACTTCCACCATTTTATGTGCGCTCTATGTTTGTGCCACTTATCAACCACGCGGTCCCCACCTAACGGATGTGAAACATGTTCACGCAAGCCCTCAACACTCGACACTTCACAAATTTATCGATCAAGGCGCAACTCCTTCACCCTCCGAAACCCTGATACATGATGTAGCGAGATGCCAAATATCACATCTCTCCTTCCTCCTCGATCGATGGTTCATGTCGAATCATGATCTCACGACTCAGGGGTTTGAAGCATAAAGAACTCCGTCTCCCCACTCGTGATATGATCAAAATCTCTGCCACCTGTCCTCCAAATGGGATGGTCCTGATGCTTTCAGGACTTTAACGTGTCCTCTTCATTCTGTTGTTATGAGGTCTAAACCTCGTGCACCTTTTCTAGATCCGATGACTCATGGAAAATCGACACTTCTTCTCTGAATTTTCTATCATCCATTCTACCCTTCTTACGACCTCCCAGGGAAATAAAACCCCAAGCACCTTCTCCTAGATGGGACGACTACTCGTCCTTGGTGCTATATCTAATGGTTTAGATCTATCCTCCTTGCGCTCTCTACTCCTGTGTGCGTCTGGATGTAGATTCAACGATCCATATCTTCTCCTCTGATTATCGACCCAATGGATATTATTGCTCCTTCTGGAGCACACGCTCTCTCCGAGCCTTAGAAGATTTCAAATGCTTGAAAGGACAAAGCCTTAGTCTCTCCTACATTACTGAAAAATCTGCCCTCCTGAGATTTTTTTTCCACTCTAGAACCCCCAAAAGGTTTCTCGACCTTTGCACTCCTTACAGGGTCCCTGCACACAACTATGCTATCCATATTGAGATTTTCCTTCTTAGACCTATAATTGTCTCTGTTCCCTTCTCTCCTTTCAAAGGGTAATTTTGATGCCCTCTGGAAACTTCCTTCTCAAGCACGCTTTGTTGAGTCTGCAGGTTGTTCAGTAACTCTGTGAGTGTCTTCCTTGTGACACTTCTCTTATTTCATAACTCGAAAGAGAGTTCTTCTCACTGTATTCCTTGCACTCACTTGATTCCCTTCTGGTAGAGATTCTACGGAATCTTCAGTAACTATATCTTCTCACTGAACCCGAAATAGAGTTCCTTCTGTGCACCCTGTGCATCCACTCAATGCCCTCTTGGCAAAGTCTCACAGAATTATTAGAAATTTTGTCTGTCCTGTGCCCTCCTCTGCATAGTTCTTCCTTCAAGGTATTCAGCAACCTTGAGGCCTCCTCCTTGAGTCAATGACTTCCTCTGGTGTGCCCTCCTAGCACGTCTTTGTCTGAAATTCTGCAGAATTCAGAAGTGCACTCATGCACTAGTTTTTTAGAGACAGCAATACTCTATCATGCCCTCTTGCATGAAACCTCCAAGAACCCAAACCTAAAATCAAAGAAATCTGAGTAGATAGTGAAATATATCTATCCGTGCAAATTCACATCTAACATACATCTACAACATGTCATAAACACATAAATATATTCATCAACATACACAAAATAACATGCAGGAAAAACTGCTCTGATTGTATTAATCAAGAATGTCTGATTACAATATGTTCGATCTCGGACTGCAACAGAGTCATGGCTTCCTATATTCTCTAACCTATTCTTCGTTCTACTCTTCCTCTCTACAAGCTAATCCTACAGATACAAAGGATCTTTTTTTTACAAAAGGGGGCTCCTAGAGCTCTTCCCTCCATCTCACCAACTCTCATTAATTACAATGAATTACATTGAATGGTTGTCTAGTCCGAATTGGATCTAGATCTCATCGTTATAACCATTAAATACGGTTTATAATCATAGCATGTGCACATGCATGGCTTTGTCTCTTCGGCCTTACAAACATTTAATACAATTTTTCAAAATTTGAAAAACGAGAGGGCTACGCCTCTCTCGTTCCATTGAATGCATGCTTTATGTGTTGGCTAGTTGGTGCATAGTTAGCTTGGAGCGATGCTACTGCATCACACTCCTTAGCTTCAAAATTCATGAGCTCCTTCTCATGAGTTTCCTAGAACCACTGTTGAAATCCACCTGGATCCCAAACAGTTCTCTGGAGTTGTCCATCTGCTCCACTGCTTCGCTGCTACTGCTGTATATGTTGCCCTGCTGCTATGGTAGGTCCCTTGCTATTTGGCTTCCTTTGATGACCACTTCTGTTGATCTGATCATCATCTTTCTGATCTCCTCAATTATCTCTTCCAGAAGCTCCCATGGTTGGCTCTCCTTTTGCAGCCTACTCCACTAGACTTCTTCACTGCAAATGGGTAGATCAACTAGATCTCCCCTACCATCTTCTTCCTCTCTGATGGAATTGAGTTTCCACTCCACTACAGACTCCAATTCTATGGCACTTTTACCTTATGACAGATTTGCTTCCACAATTTCTCCTGCCGGTGCATCTCCAACTTCCTCCAGCTACTCCTCAGACTAGAATTTTCCTTCATCTGTTGTTACATGCCTCGACATTGCAGTTATCATCTGTTCAGGTCCCTGGCTAAAATTTTTGAGTGATTCCTCGAAATTCTCCTCTGCTAACATCTTCATGATTGTCTTCTCTCAACGGTCATCTACTGGTTCTGGATTGTTCAACCAATCCTACAAAATTTCTAACTCCTTCTCCCATGGAGTGAGCATCTCAACTGTATGCTCCTCGTCTTTTCCTTGGGCAACTTCTGACATATGCTCCATCTCTTTGACAGCCTCTAATGGTTTTCATTCCTTTCTTGTACCTATATCATAGACACAATTAATTTTAAAATCATCTGGCCCCATGGACTCCTTCTCATATTCTTGTTGCACTATAACCTCATGTGCAACACTTGTATTAGCCTCTACTGGACTATTTGGAAAGAATAAACGAATTCCCCCAATCATAAGAATGATTTTCTGATCTTTCTTCTATGTCATCTCCTCTCGCTAATTTGAACTCACCTTTGAGTTCATGAGACTTTCATACAGTCTCAACTGCTCTCCCTTGCCCTCCTGGCAATATGGGATTTCCCCTCTGCCCTCCTGGCAGTCTATGAGATCGTCCAATGATCTCATCTCATTTTCCACCTGGTAATTTGAACTTTCAGCACCACCCTCCTCGTAGTATATGATACCTTCACTTGATCTTTTTTTATTTCCCACCTAGAAATTTGAAAGTCCATCTTTTCCCACTTGGCAGTCTATGAGATCTCTGCCCAATCTCTCCTCTTCATCATCACTGATATTTCTCCCAGCTTATAGTTCATAGGCATGAACCATCTCCTTTGTGGACCTGAGGCTTTTGACATACCTCAGCCATTTCTTCAATAGCCTTCGCTGTCTTCGAGCCAACAATTTCTTGACTGGCCACTTTGCTTTCCTTTTCATGGGCCATTCATATACCACATGCATCTTTGTGTCCTTCTGCATCCGCAGTGCAAGCTCTTCCATTCTCTCCCTTATCTCAGCAAGTTCTTTATCCATCTCATATTTTCTCTACTACTGGTGGTTCTTATTTCCACCGTGTCCATGGCCTTCAATAGCCATCTTCTTGTTCCTTTATGCCCTCCTGACAAACTTATTGTTGTCACTCTGCATCTGTGAGTGCTTCTATCCTTTCCTACAGTCCTCCTGACTATCTATTGATTGTTTCACACCTTCCAACAATCATCATAGAGCTTCAACAATTTTTCTTCCTTTTCCTCTAGCTTCCTCTGCCTGCAATATACAGACAAAATCAAGCTTTAATACCACAACTGACGCAGACCCCTGACCCTCTCTCCGAGATTCGCATAGGATCATTCTAAATTCTCCTCGAGCTAGAGTGACTCCTTTGGCTCCCTGCTGGAACCTTCAATGAATCTGATCCATAGGTCCTTCATGAAAGCCCTCCTTGCTTGATTTAACACCAGGCACCAGGCTTATGTCTCCATGCAAGCACAATTGGGCCTTAGTGCAAGCGCTTTCACAACTCGCGACATAGTGAGTTCAATACCCTCGACTCCAAACCTTCGATACTCGAGAAGTGATACAGGTATGGTTCCTTCCTCGCTAGCACCTCTACAAGCGACCACTAACTAGGGCCTGACTCTAGCACCCCTCGCAACTCGCAACTTCACGAGTTGAAGTGTTGAGCCCTCGTGCTCCTCCTTTGTGAATGCCCGAGGCATGATACATCAACGATGGGTTGACCCCTTCCAATATGATGTGTGTATGCCACTTGTCACCTACTTCCGCCTTTTTCTGTGCGGTCTATGTTTGCGCCACATGTCAACCATGCAGTCCCCACCTAACGAATGTGACAGGTGTTCGTGCGAGCCCTCAGCACTTAACAATCCATGACTTTAGAAATCAAGGTACAACTTTTTCACCCTTTGAAACCCTGATACATGATGTAGAGAGACACCAAATCTCATGACTCTTCTTCCTCCTTGATCAACGATTTAGGTCGAATCGTGATCACGCGACTCAAGGATTTGAATCGTAAAGAACTCCGCCTCCCCTCTCGTG
>SNQJ01S0033134.1:108900-135601 GCA_010110895.2 Picea sitchensis | reverse complement strand
TTTTCAGTGTAAAATTTTTCAGTGATAACAAGTAGGGTTTTATTATTATTTCACTAGGAAGCAATTTTCATATTTGAAAATCAGTCATATAGAGTTTCATGTGAAAATTGGCATGGTATTGGAGCTTGGGATTTGAAGAGAAGGGAATCATATTGAGACAAATTTTTGGATACAACACTGGGGGAGTGTTGTTCTTGTTCTTGTTCCAGTCATGTCACCATGGTGAACACATTGAAGCTTGAGGATAGGTTGGAAGGGGAAAACAACTTTTGGGCTTGGAAGGAAAGGGTTCTCATTCTATTGGAAGAGAATGAACTCAAGGTGTATGTTGAGAGTGTGTTTATATCTCCTACCGATCCACATGAATTGGCAGCTCATAAGAAGAAGGAAGTGAATTCCAAGCGGGTGTTGCTAGAATCCATGAAGGATAATTTGATTCCTCACATTGCTTAGAAGACATCTGCGAAGGATATGTATGATGCTTTGGTAGGTTTATACTATAATGGGAATACATACAGAAAGTTGCATTTGAAGAGCCAACTTCAAGTTGTCAAGATGTCCAGTGAGGACATGGTTGTGAACTACCGTATGAATATTACACATATATGAGATCATCTTGTGACCATTAATGATAAGGTGGAGGATGTTGAATTGGTGAATATGGTGTTGAGAGGTCTTCCCAGGTCTTGGGGACCATTCATGCAAGGGATCGCACGAGAGAAGTTACCATAATTTGATATATTATGGACTTATTGTATTTAGGAGGAGACTTGATTGGTGTCAAGGGATGATATGGATGGTATGGTGAAGAGTATAAATGATGATAACCATGCCCTTGTAGCTCTCACTAGAAAGGGTAGAAGAGGTTCTTCATGTAGAATAGGTTCGCCAGAAAGAAGGGCTTCTTCCAAGAAACAAGTATCTCCATAGTTGAGATGGAAGAAGGATCTTAGTAAGATCAAATGTTTTGAGTGTCATGAATTTGGGAACTATGTTTCACAGTGTCTACATTGGAGGGGAAGGTGAAGAAGGAAACAAGCATCAACAATAGAGGTTGATGAGGTTGTAGATAGGTTCCAGAGGGAGATATTGTTGGTCTCCTCCCTTTCAGGTATAGTCTTTGACAGGGGGATATGGTTGGTGGATAGTGAAGAATCTTTCCACATGATATGTGATAGAGATTTATTTAACACTTTCACAAAGAATGGATTAGACTTGTGTGTGGAGCTTGGTACAAGATCAGGGAATGTAGTACGCGGATTTGGTACAGTATCATTAGATTCATGAGAGGTGTTTAGGATGTTGAATGTTTTATGGGTGCCAGAATTTAGGAGGAGTGTCCTATTAGTCTCAGAGATTGAGAGGAAGAGCTATCACATATTATTTCGAGATGAACAAGTGTTTTTTTCTCCAAGACAATATAGATTTAGATCAATGATGATTATTGCAGTTAGGAAGGGAAACCTATAGAGGTTGAGGTCCCATCCTATGTATGTTGTGACCATCAGGAGTAGAGAGACAGATGGGGAGGAGCAGGTCTCTCCACTAGAAATGAGGAAAATTTCCCCACTAGTAGAACATGTTTAGAGGGAGCAGGTATGTCCACCAATGGCGAGGCAAGTACCCCACTAGTAGCATAGGTTCAGAGGGAGAAGGTATCTCCACTAGTGATGAGGTAGGTATCCCCACCAATATTTTTGGATCAGAGGGAGCCATATTTCAAAGGGAATCAACCCTCATGATCCAGTAGGGAAGAGAAACCTACCAGGAAATTTCACAGGATATTAGACTTCAAAGGAGATCAATAGGTTCAGAGGGAGTAGATGGATCTGGATATTGTACAGAATTAGAGGGAGTCAGGGAGCATGTAGACTTAGATGGAGAATGATATCAAAGAGATTCATTTGGATCAAAGGGAGAGTCAGTCATTCATAGGGAGTTCCCCCTCAGTTTTAGGTGGGAGAGAGACATGTTACAAGACAGACAGGCAGGTGTTATGGGTTGACCAAGCCAAACAAAAGTTTCAGAGGTAGGAGGATTTTAGGAGTGTGTACCCTTCCTGAAGGATTCATTTGTTTCAGCAGGTTTTGCTACAGTGACATAGGAGGTATCTAGTCAAGAAGACTAGGGAGTAGGATTTGCTTCAGTAACAGAGGGAGCGACCAGTGAGGTAGATTACACAACAATATTTTCTTAAGTGACCATGGATGAAGCCATTAAGGACAACTGGAGAGCGGGATCTATTTCAGTGACAGAGGGACCAACCAGTCAGGAGTATTCGAGGGAAGTCATGGTAGAGGAGATAGATTCACTTCCAGTGTGGAAGACAGAGGTAAATCCAGATGATGGTGGATTGGATACCTTCCTGGCTAAGAGGGAGTGTTTTTTATTATATCTCCTAGATATATTCCCACAAGAGGCCAAGGTGTCAAGCATGTGGGAATATTTTTTAACACCAAATTAGGCTTTCATTTCAGTGAAATCATCTCCAGGATGAGGCTAGGGCCTGATGGGAAAGTTGATGGGTTTTGTGGGCTTGTAATGGGGTGTCACACCCACAAAAGGGAACAAAATATTCTAATTAAGTGTTGATTTTAGAAGGGGTGCCTAAACTCACTCATTAGACTCCTATATAAGGAGAGGAGAGATTGTCACAAATCATTGTGACATTGTGATGATAGAGTTAGCATAAGTGAGTTTGCACTTGTGCTAGGAGGCTTGGTGATTTTAGTAAAGGAAAATTATGCATGGTGTGATCTAGGAGGATCCAAGAAAACTCACAGAGGTCCAAGAGGATCCAGAGCGCTCATAGAGGTCCAGAAGGATTCAAAAATTCTCAAAATTAAATTGTCACAAATGCTCTCGAAAATTACATCAACGCATAGAGCTTGGAAATATATTTCCAACGATGAAAAAATCACCTCAAACAAAGTTCATATGCAAACTTTATGACAGGTCAAAGTTCGAGTCAAACCAGGACAAAAAGGAAAAAATCAACAGGGTCAAAGGTGACATATGTCACCACTACAAGGGTGACATGTGGCATGACCATACAATCCATACAGTACTGATGTGGTGACCTCATATGGCGACATGTGGTAGGTAGGTGACATTGCGTGTACAGTTAGAAAAGTGATTTGGCTATTTGTACAATTCAAATGAACTAGTTGTGTGTTGACATGTGGCAAGGATAGACCAAAGAGAGACCTCCACGTGGAAGCCTCCCATTGGCCAATTATGGTTTATGTATATCAAAATTTTATGGGAGTCGACAGGGGTCGAAATCGCGACCTCCCATAACCTTACCCAAGACCTTCTACTATCATGCGACTACATTATTACTTAAATCTATATGTGGAAACTTTTATTTAAATTCATATAAATATTTAAAAGGTCGAGAAAAGGGTTGAGGGATAACCATCGACCCTTGGTATCTATGATCCAATATAACCACGACTGAGATTCGCATGGGGATATCACATAACCACATACCATATATATATATATATATAAAAAAAAAAAAAAAACCAATGCAACAAATGATGATCGATGGGGTTTGAACCCCCGACCCACCAAATAATGCACCAACTTTTTAACCATTATACCATGGGTGACTCTCATTATGAGGGTTTCTCAAACAATATATTAATTGTTTGCCTATTATTCCAGAGGGAAGTTAAGGGATCGTTCCCTATTTAATGACACGTGGACCGAGGTAAAGGTACACACAAAGACTCATGATTATGAAGAGTATGGTCTCAAAGTTCATTCCCAAGGGTGACTAGACTTGGAGGTTGCACCGTAATGCATGCCACAAGGTTTTGGCATGGAATTTTATGAACTTTATACTCATTTTTCACGATTTTTTGCAAGGAATTTAGTGGTTACTTTGTTTCTGAGTTTGAGCAACGCATAAAAAGGTCATTGTAAAACACAATCATTTCAGCATTAATAAAGAGGTCTCTATTGGAAGAGGACCTAAAGATGTAGCCCAAATTGGATGAACTATGTTATCAAACTTGTGTATGTGATTTTAATATTGTTTTTCTATTTATGTTCATTTATTTGCAAGTTATTTATCCTTAAAGTGTGTTTGGAAAGATAAGTTAATTCACATGTAAATTGCAAACAATCAAAACGATCATTTTTATTTCGAAGATCAAGTAGATGTTTATATGTATGGAAGATTAATAAGCATTTAAGGATTTAAGGATCAAGTTGGTATCAGAGCTGGTTTGACAAGTGTTTGCGAGTGAATTCTTACAAAGTCCAAATCCAAGCGAGGAGAAGGAAAACTTGCAAGTTACAATCTAGATATTGGTTCAAGAAGTTTTACTGGCCGAAGAGAAATGAATTCGTCGAGAAAATTGGGTCCATATAACTCCGAAGATGATTTCTTCAAGGCTTTTAATTTAATTAAATCCATGATGGAAGAAATGTATGAGGGTCGAGAGAAGGCCAAGGAGGAAGGTACATCAGAGAAAGTTGAACCAATCAAAGAGGAAGGAGGAGGTAATGAAGGTGGTCCTTAAGAACCCTCCTCACCATCATCCTCATCATGATATTCTTCTAAGGGAAGTAAAAATTCTTCACATAAAAAGAATCCCTCTAAGAATTTTGATCATAATCTATCTTTATTAAAATTGGATGTCAAGTTAGAATTGCCGACCTATGATGGAGAATTGAATGCTGAGAAATTGGACAACTGGATCAAGAAATAAGAGGTATACTGCATGGTTCAAAATATCATGGGTGATGCTACAAAGATACAATTAGCTGCTCTTCGACCAAGTGGCACAACCTTAATATGGTGGGAGAGTAAGATGCAAGTTGATCTTGTTCAAAAGGGTGAAGTAATCCCCTCTTGGGATAAATTTACTAAGGCTATAAGAAAACAATTATATACATTAGCTTATACTCAAATGGAAATAATAGAATGGCAACATCTAAGGCAAGGTAAAGGACAAAATACTCAAGAATATACAAATGAATTAAAAAAAAGGCATTATCCTTAGGGATTCTATTGTATACCCATGAGACTCTTCTAAAGTATATTGGTGGCATGCACTCGTATCTTCATCACACTATTTTAATGTTTAACCCTAATAACATTGATAAAGTATCAGTACAAGATACTCATGTAGAGGCTAGTAAGGGTAAGCATGTGATCGAAGATAAGAAGTCATACAAGTTCAAGAAGAAACCAAAATTAAAATGGAAGAGTAAGAAGTCATCTATAGTAAAGCAAGATGAGGGAATACCTACATGTTCCCACTATAAGAAAAAGGGACACGAGGAATCACAATGTTGGAAGCCACATCTATAATTATGACCAAAGAAGTTATAGGATAAAGGGAAGTAGATGACTATTGCATCAACTCGACATAATATAGGACTATATTTCGGGGATGAATCTAAGATCATGGAAATAGGAAGCAAAGGTATATCTACTATCAATTCTAATTCTTCAGTTCAATCCGCCAAAATTGAAAGTGACATTGATCAAAAGAAAATAAGAGAAATTTCCCATGTCAGGGTTATAGTCAAACATACAAAGGTAGATACTTTATTTGACAATGGATCACAAGTTAACTTAATATCTAAAGCAATTGTTAAGAAGTTGGGTTTGAAGACGACACCTCATAAAAATCCATACCCATTAGGTTGGGTATGTGAAGATGCTAAGTTGCAAGTAATGAAACATTGTAAGATCAGATTTGAAATTACAACTAAGTTCTTTGACGAGGTTGAGTTAGATGTTGTGCCTCTTGAAATTTGCGGAATTGTCTTGGGAAGTCCATATCTATTTGACAGGAAAGCTATATTCTACCATGAAGAAAATAAATATCATATTTTCAAGGATGGGGTTGAATTTATTGTTAGAGTTCATCATATCAAAACTGATATTTTTTTAGTGAGCACAGGGCAGATGAAGAGACTCGTGAGTGCAAGTAAATATTTTTTCCCATGATAGTGAAATAGAAAGAAGGATATATAAAAAATGTTTTATCAGGTTGTGATCTAGATCATAAACATGAATTAGTTAAAATTATATCTAACTATGATGAGTTGTTTCAGGAACCTACAGGGTTGCCTCCTAAGATGGAGGTTGAACATGAAATATATTTGCAGCAGGATGCTCCTCTTCCGAATATTGGAATCTATAGGTTATCACTGATCGAGAATGCATAAATTAAGAAGAAAGTTTAGGAGTTGCTCAATAAATGAATCATCAAACCAAGCTCCTCACCATGTGGTTCTCATATTGTATTAGCACCAAAGAAATATGGCACATGGAGGATGTCTACTAATTTTCGAGCCCCAAACAAGATTATGATAAAGAACCGTTATCCTCTTCTAAGAATTGATGAATTATTGGATCAATTAAAGAATGTTGTTTATTTCACTAAGTTGGACTTGAGAAGTGGTTACCATCATATTGTTACTATGGAAAGTGACATATGGAAAACTTCTTTCAAGACAAAGTAGGGGTTATTTGAATGGTTAGATATGCCATTTTGGTTATCCAATGCACCTGTGACATTCATGAGGGTAATGAATGATGTGTTCAAGCCTTACATAGATGAATTTGTCATCGTATACTTAAATGATATATTGATCTTTAGTCGAAGATGGGAATATCATATAAAGCATGTCAAGACAGTCTTTGAACTCTTGAAAAAGGGGAAGTTGTATATCAAAATGTCTAAATGTGAATTTGGCAAAACTTCTTTGGTATATTTGGGATATATTGTATGGAATGTTTAGCTAAAGATAGATCCTACAACAATAGAAGTTATTGTGAAATGGCCCAAGCCAACTACTACCACAAAAGTCAGGAGATTCTTAGGAGAAATACAATACTGGAGGAAATTCATTGCTAATTTGTCTTTCATAGCATCTCCCTTGCATGCATTAACAATTGTAAAACAGGTTTTTCAATGGGGAGGAAAGTAGAAAAAAACCTTTGAGACATTGAAGGAAAATATAAGAACACCACTAGTATTGGCTTTGCGAAATCTACATGAGCCATTTGAGATTCAAACTGATGCAAGCAGATATTCCATGGGGTAAGTCTTCATGCATCGAGGTAAACCTATATGTTATCATTATGAAACTTTCACTCAATATGTGATTAATTATCCAACATATGATAAGGAATTGTATGCACTAGTACAAAGTGTGAAGAAATGGAATCATTACTTAATGGGAAATGAGACAATAATTCATACAAATCATCATCCATTACAGTATTTGCAATCACAAACCAAGCTACAATAGTCACGACATTTCAGGTGGATGGGTTTCTTACAACAGTTTCATTTGGTGATCAAATATAAGAAAGGTATTCATAACAAGGTCACATATATGTTGTCGAGACCAATGATCAATGCATCCACAATACTAAGGTATAATCCTTTAGCTCATGAAATTTATTCTGAACAATATGCTAAGGATGAATATTTTAAATATGTATATGAAGCATTAACTCATGGAAATCAATAGTCGGATTATTATATGCACGAAAATTTGTTATATCATCTTGGAAAGCTTTGTATACCTAGGGATGAAAAAGTAAATGTAATTACAAAATCTCATACATCTTTTATTTCTAGTCATTTTGGGGTTGGTAAGACATTATCATAGTTTCATGGGTATTGTTATTAGCCTTGAATGAATGATTCAATTTCCAAGTATATAAAAGGGTGTGTTATGTGTGCCACAAGAAATACTAGCAACAGAAATTTGGGATTATATATGCCACTTCCAATGCCTACTAAGACATGGGAAAGTATCTCCTTGGATTTTGTAGGGGGTTTGTCAATTTCCAGGATAGGTCATGATTACTTATATGTTGTCATGGATAGATTAAGAAATATGTGTATTCTAATGCCATGCAAGAAATATGTCACAACAGAAAAGACAACACATATGTTCTTTGCTAATTTTTGGGTTCATTTTGGGTTGCCTACATCTATTATATCGGATCAAGATTCTTGTTTTTGGGGAAAATTTTGGTCTGATTTATGGGTGCTCATGGACACTAAGCTAAAGAAGAGCACAAATTTTTATACACAAATGGATGGATAGACAGAGGTGGTAAACATAATAGTGGTACATCTACTCTGAGGATAATGTAGCAAGCTTCCTAAGTTATTGGATGAATAGTTACCTTATGTACACCATTCCTATAATCATGCCATGCATTCTTCTACTTAGAAAATTCCGTTTGAAGTATGTTTGGGGTACTTTCCTAAATCACCTATGGAATTTATTTTTGGAGAAACAAGTAAAGAATATGGACAAGATGATACATATAAAGATAAAAGGTCCTTTCAAAGGATTCAACAGGTACATCAAGCAGTATAGGAACAATTGGAGAAAATCCAAGCTAAATATAAGGTGAGGCATGAAAAACATCAAGTTGATCATTAGTTTCAAGTCAATGATCGAGTATGGTTACACAAAAACAAAGATAGAATTAAAGGTGAAGGTAAAAAGATAAAGCCAATCCGATATGGTCCATTCAAGATCTTAGAGAATATTGGTACTAAATCCTTTCATTTAGATCTACCGGCCTACATGCAAATGTATTCAGTGGTAAATGTTGAAAAATTGAAGCTTTATGAGCCTCCTATGATTATGGATGAAGATGAAAGTATTGAAGTTCCAAAAGTTGATGATTTTTCTCCAGAGTATTTAGACGAGCTACATGAAGATGTTATTCTTGACAGAAGAATCAAGGCTTCACAATGAGGTGAGGTGGAATATCTATGAGTTGGTATTAAAGGGGTAAAACTAAGTAAATAAAAATGGATGGATATCATAAGGGTAGGGGAACTTTAACCTCACTTGGTTTTCAAGTAATCAAAACTTTTGGTGGTCCAAAAGTATTCCAATGGGGAGGAATGATCCATAAATGCTCACATAGGTCCAGGAGGATCCAAAACACTCATAGAGGTCCAGAAAGATTCATAAATGATAAAAATTCAATTGTCACAAATGCTCTCAGAAATTCTATTAATGTGTATCTCTCGGCGATAGCTTTCCAACGATGAAAAAATCACCTCAAATGAAGTTCATATACAAAAGTTATGGCCGACAATGTTCAAGTCAAACCAGGACAAAAAGGAAAAATTCAATAGGGTCAAAGGTGACATGTGTCACCACTGCAAGGGTGACACGTAGCATGAATGTACAGGTTGTACAATACTTATGTGGTGACCTAATATGATGACACGTGGCAGGCAGGTGACATGGCATGTCTAGTTGGAAAAGTGACTTGGAAATTCGTACAACCCAAATGAACCAGTTGTGTGTTGAAATGTGGCAAAGATAGACCAATGAGAGAAAACCACGTGGAAGCCTCCCATTGGCCAATTATTGTTTATGTATATCAAAATTTTATTAGAGTCGATGGCGATCGAACCCATGACCTCCATAACCTTACCCAAGCCCTTCTACAATCACGCCATCGCATTAGTACTTAACTCTATATGTGGCGACTTTTATTTAAAGTCATATAAATATTTGAAAATCTTGGAAAAGGGTCAAGGACTAAGCCCTTGAACCTTGGTATCTATGATCCAATACAACCATGACCGAGATTCACGCAGGGCTATCTCATAACCACATACCAGATATATATATATATATATATATATATATATATACATTTATAACTCCGAAAATATATAACAAAATCCAATGCAACAAACGAAGGTTGGTGTGTTTTGAACCCCCAACCCACCAAATAATGCACCAATGTTTTAACCATTATACCATGGGTGCCTCTCATTACAGGGGTTTCCCAAACAATATATTAATTGTTTTCCTATTGTTCCGGAGGGAAGTCAAGCGCCCATGCCCTATTTAATGGTGTGAGGACCAAGGTAAAGGTACACATAAAGACTCATGATTATGCAAATTATGGTCTCAAAGTTCGTTCCCAAGGGTGAATAGACTTGGAGATTGTATCGTAATGCATGCCATAGGGTTTTGACACATAATTTTATGAACTTTATACTCATTTTTCACTATTTTTTGCAAGGAATTCAGTGGTGTACTATGTTTCTGAGTTTGAGTAATGCCAAAAAAGGTGATTGTAAAACACAAACATTTGAGCATTAATAAAGAGGTCTCTATTGGAAGTGGACCCAGAGACGTAGCCCAAGTTGGGTGAACAACTCCGTTATCAAACTTATGTATGTGATTTTAATATTGTTGTTCTATTTACGCTTAGTTATTTGCAAGCTATTTATCCTTAAAGTGTGTTTAGAAAGATAAGTTAATTCACATGTAAATTGCAAATAGTCAAAACGATCATTTTTATTTCGAAGATCAAGTAGATGTTTATATGTATGGAAGATTAATTAGAATCTAAGCATTTTTCAGATCATGGTGGAAAATCTAGCCTAGAAGAGAGGAAGTCGCAAGGAGTGAATTGTACAAAGGTATCTATACAAGTTTTATGTACTTGTATGCAGATTGCAGCGGGATGAACCATGTATATACATAGGTTGCAGGGAGAAAAATAGCGTATGTATGCAAGTTGCAGGAAGGTGAAACATGTATACATGAGTTGCAGTGGGCACATTTTCATATGTACGTGGGTTGTAGTAAGGTGAATCATGTATAGAGTTTTATGGGCAGGAGCGGGTCTATACATGCTGATAGGTGACGTCAGCAGGCCGTACAAGTGGTCTACAATAGGTTTGTGGGAAAAGGATATTTCTAGGGATATTGCTGAGGTTTTATTTTCTTATTTGTATGGTTATTATAGGACAAGGTTGTCCTAAGATTTGGTGATATTGTATTGGCTAGGAGGGTTAGTTTTTCCCTTGGGATTTCTGAATTTGAAAAGGTTACAGAACTTACATTTTGAGTCTCTTGTGTATTGATGATTCATCTCTAATATTGTTGTTTCCGTTGCATATATTTCCAGTCAATAATTTTCTTTATAAAATTGTTCAGTGATAACAGCTAGGGTTTTATTGTTAGTTCACTAGGAAACAATTTGAAAATTAGTCACATAGAGTTGCATGTGAAAATTGACATGCACAAGAATGAGACATGGGATTTGGTCAAACTACCTAATGGAGGGAAAGCCATCGGTAGCAAGTGGGTGTTCAAGAAAAGTTGGATGTAGCAGGTCAAGTCGAGAAATTGAAAGCTTGACTAGTAGAGAAAGGGTATTCCCAAGTCGAGGGAGTCAACTTTGGTGAGATTTTATCTCCTATTGAAAAAATAACTTCCATTAGAGTACTAATGTCTTTGGCTGCATCATTTGATATTGAGATAGAGAAAATGGATGTGAAGACAATGTTCCTACATGGGGACCTAGACGAAGAAATATACATGAAACAACCTGAAGGATTTGTAGTAATGGGCAAGAAAGAGATGGTGTGCAAATTTAAAATATCCCTTTATGGTCTAAATCAATCACCAAGGATGTGGTACCAAAAATTTGACACATACATCCTCATTTTTGGATTTGTGAGAAGCAAGGTTGATCATTATGTATATTCCAAGGAAGAAGTTGGTCGTTTCATATATGTAGGTTTGTATGTTGGTGACATGTTGTTGGTCGGGAACAACATGGATGCAATAAAATAGGTGAAGATGCAATTGTCCTCCAAGTTTGGCATGAAGGATCCTGGTACAACGAAATTCATTCTAGGAATGGAGATCAAGAGAGATCGAGAAGTTAGAAATCTTTGGTTAAATAAAAAAAAGTACATTGAAATAGTATTGAAGAATTTCAACACGTAGGATTGCAAACTGGTCAAGGTACCAATTCCTATGGGATACATACTAATTTTTGAATAATGTACAAAGACACAAGAAGAAATAGAAGGCATGGAACTTGTTCCCTATGCTAGTGACATTGGTAATTTGATGTATGTGATGCTTTTCACTTGACCAGATATTTCTCTTGCAATGGGAGTATTGAGAAGATACATGTCAAGCCTGGGAAAGAACATTGGAATGTTGTCAACAGAGTTTTCAGGTACTTGCATGTCATAATAGAATATGCAATATGTTACCAAGGGAAACCTAAAACTGATAGGCAAGTAAATGAACATGGCTTTTTCGATGCCAAATGGACTAGAGATATGGATTGATAAAGGTCGACCAATGGATATGTGTTAAAGATGTTTGGTGGAGAAATCAGTTGGATGAGTAAGCGACAGGTGTTCATAATCTTGTTGACAATAGAAGTTGAATACATGGTAGCCACTCATGCAAGAAAACAAGCAATATGGCTGCATCGATTGTGTTTAGGGATTGGGTTTGAGCAAAGAGCTATGAAGATAAATTGTGATAGTAAAAATGAAATATTTCTGGCAAAGAACCCAACTTACAATTATAGGATTAAGCATATTTATGTACAATAGGTTACCATTTCATGAGAGACATGGTGGAAAGCAAGAAGGTGTTGTTGGAGAAGGTAGAAACTTTGGAAAATATAGTAGACTCTTTAACCAAGTTTGTGAGTGTTGTGAAGTTCTCTTGGTGTAGAGAGGAAATGGGCATTGCTTCCCTAGGTCAGTGAACAAGATTCAATTTATCCTGTATCATCAAAGAAGACAACAAGTGGGAGAATGTTGGGTTGTTATATTCTTTACAGTGGAAAGCAATCTAATTGATTGACTAGTCAAGGTAGATCGACTGGGTAATGAATCAATTGATGGTTCAAGTCAAGTCAAAGTTCCAAGTTTTCAATAGGAAATTAAAAGGTCAAAGTGGTCAATTAGAAAGTAGAAAGGTCAACTGATAGGAGGTCGAATGGAAACTGACTAGAGGTCAACTAGGTATTCAAATGATATCCTACTGTAACCAAACCCTGAGACTCGTAGGATTGCAAGCAATCATCTGGATGGATATGTAACCATTTTTGGGCACCATGATTTAGGGTTTTTCATGTAATAAATCCTATAAATATGGAATGATGTAATACTATAAAATATAATCATTATAATCTTTAGAAAAATCGTGAGGGTCATGTAGATGTAAGTCGAATTGGCTGCAGGGTTGTTCTTGTGTAAAGAAAGAGATTATGATGACAATTGTGTCTTAGGCGTATACCAAGGTTAGTCATGCAACTCTTTATTCTATGAATGAATAAGACAACACGAGAGAAGGAGATGCTCAAGGAATATTGGTTTTCTTGGTTAAGGGTTTTTAGGGTAAAATCTCTATGTACTCTGTGTACTTGTCATTTGTTTTCTTCTTAAATATGTCTTCTCTTTCCTAGTTGGTTTAGTGTGAGTGTTATTTTCTCTATAGATATAGGCACCATGAGTAGTTTTTTTGCATTATAAATGTGTTTTGAAGCATAAACATGGTTAGGGGGGACATAACGACCTTAAGTCATATTAAACCTTCTCAATATGAGAACCATGAACAACACCTATAAACCATGGAATAATCCCTTTCTAAGGAGTCCTTGACATTCAAGTTGAATATGGGAACCATTATGAAGTCTTGGGAATCATGGAAGGGTCTTTGGTATGTGACCATAGACGGGAAGGGGAAACAAGAGCCTCTAGGCCTAAACCTTTCTTCTCAAGTTGAAGCACCATGAACACATCCTCATATCGCCACACAACAACATGGATGGTTTGTATGGACTTCACCATCATCAAAGACTACAAACATGAGCCTTAGCATATTATTGAAGTTTCTTGAGATCAAGAACCTTGAACAAGTACTCAAACCAACACATATGAACTTTGTATGGGGCTTTGGCCTCCAATTTGGATGTAGGCACCATGAGTAAATTTTGTGCACTAGAAATGTGTGTTGATTCATAAACATGTTCATGGGGGAAGTAAAAAAATGAATCCCTAATCATAACCATCTCAGGTTCAAGCACTGTGAGCAACACCTAGAAATAATGACACAATCCCTCTCTAAGGAGTCTACACATTTTTGGTGAATATGGGTGCCATTATGAGGTTTTTGGCATCATGGATGGGTCTTGGGTCCATGAACATATTTTGGGGAGGGAAACAAGAGCTTATGGATCTAACACCTTCTTCTTAGGCTCAAGCAGCATGGAAAATTCCTCAAACCACCACATTAGGCCTCTATCGATTATCGATTTCCTCCAAGGGTGTTGTAGGTGCCATGATTAGGTTATTTATGCACCATGAATGGGTCTATAAATATAACCAAGGTCACATGAAAACACCAATGAACTTCTACGCTACATGATACTTCTTGATCTCAATCACTATAAAAAGCACCTAAAATGCATAAAACATTGCATCAATTGGGCATCTGTTGACTATGAGTGGTTTACTAGGGGACATTATGATGTTTTTATTAATACTAATGGCTATTTGCATATTGAAAATGGTTAGGGAAGTATAAGAATGGCCTTGGGAATTTAGAAAATATTCTCAAGCTCAAGTGTGGTGAAATATGCATTGCAACACCACATAGGACCTTTCTATGGGATCTTTGGCCTCGGAATGGGATATGGTTTCCATTAATTGGTTTTGGGAATCAATGATGGGTCTAAGGGCCTAGATCATTGTTGTAAAATAAAACAAGGTCCTTACATAGGAAAATGAACCTTCTAGGCCTCAAGCACTATGAACAATTCCTCCAACCATGACACATTCCCTCTCTATGAGGTCTTTGACACCCAAGTGGTATTCTTGGCACCATTATATTATTTTGCACAAAGAGGATGAGCCTAGGGGCCTTGACTATCCCTGAGAGGGGAAATAGTTCTACTACTAAAGATTTCCTTATGAAACATATGTCCTAAAACAAGTCCTAATGCTAAAGGTGATGGAAGTTTTCCAAAGTTTTGAATCTATGTAATAAAATTGTGTGTGTGTTTTAACTTGTGCATTTTTTTAACACATGCATGTTTCTATAAATTCAAAATAAATTGTTGGGATTACCTCTTTTCCTATGTTTTGGATGATTTGATTTCTTTGGTTTTAGCTTTGGATAGAAAAACTTGTTAGCTCGAGCTACATAAAAAAAAACACATCTTTTTTCCGAGCTTCCTATTATTATCTCCGTTTTCAACCATGTTTTTAAATACGATCCATGTATTTGTTTCTGTTGAAATTGAGCACATTTATAGAAATTTATATATGGATTCACACACACACACACACACACAAATTATTGTTTTCTATTTTTTTGTACATATATCATAATTCTAAAATACATGTCTTTTATTTCTAGTGTAACTTTTCGTTTTCTTTCCTATCTAGATTTTTTTTTTATGGTTCACAAGTATAGATGGAGACCTACATACTAATAAAAGTAAAATAATTGTTTGATTATGTTAATACCATCAAAGGTGGTCTTAACGCTTGACCTCGTGATTTCATGGATTCATTGATTTATTGATGTTTAAAAAATATAAAATTAACATGAAAAAATATGGAAAAATAGTGATGCACAAGAACCAACTTGTATCTACAAATGTGCATTTTTTTTCAAGAAATTCCATCATTTAGATACTAAAATTGCACCTTAATGGGAACACATGCATTACATTTTAGAGGAAAAGTAACATACAAATGTTAGAAGAATGTGAATTTTTCAAGTTTTACCAATTTTCCATAAAAAAGGTTCTATATTCCAAAATCTAATTTGATTTCCTACGTTTCATATATTTACACCATATTCTAATAAGTTGTGGATGTACCTCTAATAATTCCTCCTAGCAAATAGATTTCCATTGCAACTAACATGTCATGAGAGGGAAGCGTTAGCTTGCAACTGCCCATCTGTCAATTTGAGTTGCCACTGAATTTTGAATCTTCATATCTAAATTGATGGTTAGGAATGCCAAAACCTCTCATGAATCCAATTCAATTCCATGAGAGACACAATGCAACTCTGGTCCAAGCATCACAAGTCCTTTAAAGTATGGTAGAGACACCAATTATAACATAAGGTTTCATTCTAACGATATCATAAATAAAGAAAGGGTGTATGGTCCCATATTTATTCCTTTCCTATAGGATTCTATGTTTAAGGATCATTTTCCATGGTTCCTCACTAAGTAGGCATCTCATAATCCACTTGGTAAATATCACATAAATATGATGGTATCATGTTCACTAAAATAAACAAGAGATATAGTGGATATCACTTGCTTGGAGGATTTCCACAAGAACAATACACTTACCATCATAGGAAGATCCACGCAAATCTAATTATGGGTTTTGATTTGAATCTTATGAAGACACTAATCACACTTAGCATTGAGGGAAAAATTAACACCAAGTGGTGCACTAAGATAGCGAACTATGTCACCATCCCTCATATGTTTCCATGCATGTGTTAACCAACCTGGTTTATATTTTAGTCCAATGAACATAAAATTTGACTTATGATTTCTCACCACTACTACATTGATAGTGAAAAATGTATCTATGAATTCAAGAGCTCCATTAACATACCCATCGGTTAACTCAATAAAGAGAAGAAACTCATCAACAAAGTGATTACTAACCACTTCCTCTTCTCCTAGGATGGTAATTTCCTTTGAGATGATCTTAGACTCTAGACTCTAGTAGTTTCCATAAGATACCCCAACATTGGACCAAGAACTAGCACATATAAATAAGGTACAAGAGCACAACCCTATTCAATTGACTTGGGGAGCACAATCTAATTAAATATTGAACAAATAGTACATCATTAACAAAAACAAACCATAAAGAATTAGAAAGAATATTCTTTTTTCCACCAAAACAAACTTGGAACCACATTTCAACCGAGAAAGATTATTTGTAATAATAGACCAATCTACCTTGTCACAAGCCCTGTCAAATTCTACTTTTAGTAAAAGTATTCAATGCACAAATTCTTTCCACCACTCAATAAATTCTAATACTATTGACAAAATGATGTCCAATATGAAGCAACAATGGGTGAAACCATTTTCTTCCATGATTCTTTCCAATTCATTTTTATGTTTGAGAAAATCAAAATAGTACTTAGAGGATTCATCTCCTTCCTTCACCCACTATAAATGAGCCCTCATTTTGGCTCAATAGGATTGACATTCTTCCATGCATATGAGGCATTTTTCTTCTTAGATGCTTCTCCATGTAACTTGACATTATGAAAGTCTTTTTCAAGGAACATATGTAATCCAATCAACCCTTTTCAAGCATACTATTCTCTACTTCTATACAATACTGCAACCATCCTTCCCCAACCACTCTAGACTTTAACAATTCTTCATGATTGCTACCTCTAACCACCACAAAATCCAATCACTCCCACCACGTGGTTTAGGTTGATCTAAATTATTAACATTAACAATCAAAGATAAAAAACTATCACATTAACATACGTACCATTACATACACTAGGCTTCTCATCACATGTTTGTATGAAACATCATGCATTTTCATTTGAACTTAGAATAAATATTAACAATTAACTTTAAAAAAATCTTTAATAAGAGATAAACTAATACATTACAATTTGTAATTAAAAAACACTCGATGAAAGATAGTAGATACCTCTTCTAATTCTAAATCATATGCAACCTTATCACATTATCCTCACAAGTAATAGTGATATCAAGGTAATAACATATGTCATGGTAAATCTACAACATCAAATTTGACACATAAAATAACTTTACTAAGCTTTGAGAATAATAACTCATAAAAATAACATCATCTTCATTAGAATGAAAAACAATACCAAAGATAATAACATATGTCTTTTATGTCTTTATCAGAATGAAAAATAATACCAAGGTAATAACATATGGCATGCTAATATACAACATCAAATTTGACACAGAAAATAACTTTACTAAGCTTTGAAAATAATAACTCATAAAAATAACATCATCCTCATGATAATTTCCTTCCCTCCTCGTGTAGATATTAATTTCAACAATTCTTCCTGTAAAGTCAAGATGTGGATGCATATGACCTAAGATCATATCAGAATTGCTTAAGTTATTTTACTTTGATTTCTGAATATACTTCTAAATGAGTTCACTATATTGAAATGACACTTTTAACATCTAATTGATACATTGTAATTTTAATTATGTTTGAATGGCATGAAAAACACTTATAAAAGTCATTTTAAAAACAAGTTTGGATGTGTAAAGTAATCAATAACTTTAACCATAAAAACCATAAATTACTAAAAAGGTTTATATCAATTATTTCCTCAACTTTAAAATATTGTGTTTGAATATTCATTTAAAATCAATAACTTGCTTTATGAGAGCTCGATATCAATTATTTTCTCAACTTTAGAATATTGTAGAATATTGTATTGTATTTGAATATCCATTTAAAATAAATAAGTTGCTTTATGAGAGCTGGATTAGTAAGTTATGTGATATACTTATATAAATATTTAGAAAAATATTTATATTTTGAAAAATATATTAACACATACAAATGTTAAAATGTCAATACTTTTATCCTCCTTTTGGCGTAAGATCACCAACATTTCAATGGGCAAGGTCCTATATTCTAATAGCTGCTAGTTGTGACTAATGCACACCATCACTTATGTTTGTGTTGAGCCCTCAATAGCCCTCCTAAGTCTTGGGAAAAACTTAGGGTACCTCCTTCTCTTCACAGGTTTAAGTATGATTTTTTTGGGGGGATTTATAATTACCTTGATTTCTTATTGCTTCACTACATTATTTTTTTTTTTTAGATTGCTAAGTTAGTTGGGCTTTCATGTTTCATTTTTTTTTTTTTTCACTTGGTCTCTTTCTTTCCTTAAACTTTATTCTTGATTTTGAATTTTTTATTTTTTTCCCTTCTTTCCTTGAGATTTATTCTTCAATTGATTTTTTAGTTTCTTCTTTTCTTAGTTTTTTTTTTTTAAATAGAGTTTTCTTTGTTCCAATTTTTTTACCCCAATTCCTAGATTGTGCCCAATCTTCAAATCAATCCTATTCTTATTCTCATTTTTTGAAGTTCCTCCCAATTCCCAAAATGGCTTAATTTCTAAATTGGAAGTTCTAGTTATTCATTTTTTAGTGTGTTTTTTTTTTTCGATTTTGGGTTTTAGCCTTTTATTTTGAATTTTCCTTCTGAATCTTGTGTTCTTCTTTTAACTTTAAGTTTTACTTTCAAGGATTTTCTTGTGAGTCTTGATTTCTTCATTTAAACTTATTTCCTTTATTTCTCACCTTTTGAGCATGTCTCCTTATTTTTAGATCAATCCCCTTTTGAGCACGTCTCCTTATTTTTAGATCAAGCCCATCCTCAATTTGGGCCCCTTCTTTTTTTTTTCTTTTCAAAATTCACCTCATGATTTCCAAACAAAATCATCATGTTTCACCTTTATTTCCATTGAACCTTCCCTCTATTCAAACTTTTGAGCATTCAAAGCCTCCATTATAACTCTTTGAACTAGTGAAATGATCTCACCAAAATCCTTTTGAACCTAAGTTTTCAATCAACTTTGATTTCTAAATAAAAAAATATCTTCATCAAGTTCGCTTCTTCTATGCCCTGGTTTCACGATTGATCCCAACCACCAAATGAAGCTCCATCATTCCATCAACCTAGTTGTTTGATATCTAATTGACCTCTTGCTAAAACCTCTAGAACACTCCCATGAATTTATAACCCTTTCTTTTGAACTTTAAGCTATTTGAAATTCTTCCAAGCCAAATTTGGCGATCACCCAATTATCAATTCAAGGACTCCCCTATTTGAACCTTGTGTATTTGGATCTCAATCTCTTAATCAATCTTGATCCTAAAGCAATCCCTTCCTTCTCCAAGATATAATTAGTTCAAATTCTAAAAGGGAGTTCAACGACAAATTTATTTAAGGTCAAGGTAACCCTGCATGACTTGTTCTTAGTGTGCTAACATGTAGGAAATTTACGATTATTATAAAAGGAATCAAAGTGCCAAGAAAGAGGTTCAAATAATTTAAAAAAAGGGAATTTCAAACTCAAATAAGAAATCAAAATTGCTAGGTGACATGAGAATACAAAAAGTTTGGATGGTCAAGAAAGGAGATGAACCCCTAGGTGGCACAAAAGGATAGTTGAATAGAGAAACTGAATGTACAAGAAGGGAACCAAAACTATCAAAGAAGGAGTTAGAACTAACAAAGAAATTGAACCTAGGTGGTGGAAAAGATAGTTGAACAAAGAAACCAAAATCTAAGAAGGGAATTGGATAGCCAAGTGGATGAATCAAAACGATTAACCTCTCTCTCCCTCTCGACTAGAAATAAGATAAACATGATAGGAAAGGGGATTTTTCTTGTGCACCTTTGTAGACTATTTTATGAAATGTTAATGAGGAGAAGCCATTGTTGGCAAAGCTGTTTTGTAGACAAACTTCAGTTCTAAAACTTATGATTTTTAGAACTTTTTCTATTAGTTTATTGAGTTTTGGAAATGGTGTAAGCATTTTATTTTACGTTGTAAACGTTTCTCATGTATGAACATTTTTTTATTTTTTTATCTCACAATTCTTTTGTTTATAGACATAAGCATAATACTATAGTCGGCTCTTCATTTTCAAACTTCTCTATTATGCAAATGGTTATTTAAATTTCTAATTTTAATTTCTTAGTAACATTTTTCTAAATATATAAACTGATAATATATTTGGTACTATGTCTACCTCCTTGGTTTTGTTAGTTTAGTCCAAGAATTCCTCTACATTTTGCATATTATAATAGTTGCATATCATTTATTGCATCCTAGAAAAAAAAMCCTAAATGGTAGATATAGTTGTGACTAGTAAAGCCTCTCAAAACCATTTAAAGGTTGTTGCACCATAAGTCATGGATTTCTTATTCCAAATAGTGTAAGGTCTAATTGGGACCTTTCATTGGGGATAGTCCCTACTAATTKCACAAGGAAATTCATCCCTATTAATTGTTTTGGCACTAGAAGGAGGGTGAAATGACAAGTTGACCTATGTGGGGCCATTCTTAGAAATGCATTAACAACCCATGTCTCATCTCCATACCCCTRTATGGGATCATTATTTTAGTCTTCCAAAACCATTACATGCTATCCCAAAGAATGCAATAGATCTATTGTCCAAATTTAAGTTTGTTGGTGAAGGGAAAAACTCAACATTTAGGCATCTTAGTCATTTTAATCTTACACATCAATTTTCAAAAAAAATAAAGACAATGAAGTATGCAGGTTGTTTTCCATCACATTGGAAGGATGTATTAAAGTTTGGTACAGGGAAATACCAACCAAATACATTTATATCTAGAAGTAGTTCATGGAATTTTTTGTGACTTTTCATGAAAATTATAAGTATGAATAAATTTGTTGTGAGCTTGAAGAAATATGAAAATATTTTTTTGTTGTTGATGATGATTTCATATTGAGGGTTATGCAAATCTATCAAATATTTCATGAGAGTGATAAATCTTCTAAGTAAGAATTCCTTGAGTGGTATTCTTATCTCCTTTCTATTCCAGAAGAAGAACATCTATCCTTTGACCATGAGAAAGATTCACATTGTAACACATATCTTCCTATAAAATATTTAAAGAAATAAATAACACACTTTGACAAACATGTTGGACTAGAAGGAACTAGTCTAAAAAAGAATCCTATAAAATAATTTAACATGGAAGACAGTACATAAGTCCTATTTTACAAGAAGACATTTTACACCATCCTAATTTAGATAGACACAGTATATCAACAAATTTTATATTAAAACAAGAACCTATTTCAAAATAGAAATCAACAAGATGGAACAACAATCCTTAATGATATTGAGTTAAGAAACCTTTATAGCATCTCTAAATAAGTAGAGAAGGTGACCCAACACATATCTATGGATACTTTCAATAAGCACACCACTATGGTTTTGGATTCTCATTATTTTTGAATGAAACTATTTGACCCTATTGAAAAGTCTCTTCCTTGAGAGAAGATTTGTAGATACCTCATTTTTTTTTCTCCTTACCCTTAATAATGAGAATAGAGTAACCATTAGAGATGAGTTACTAGAACCATAATTAGCTGAATTAAACAATCAAAGTAAAGCCCCTATTAATGTGTATAAGGTCGAAGAGATAATGAATGAAGACCATATAACATAATCGTACATGAATAAGGGACAATAATTTGTTATGAATTCAATTATTCAAAATCTCAAAGAAACATCCCTGTTTAGCACTCATAGGCATGACATAGGAACCAATTCATCCACATAAACAAATTCTATTTATTTTCAAGTCTCATATAATATACATTTTGATTTTAAAGAACAACCCGAAGGAAATATTCTCAAGAATGATTCTTTTCTTACTCTCGATGGAGCTGTCATTTCTAAAACTACTAAAATTATGTTAAAAAGAACAATATCTACTTCCTTTAGCTCAAATTGTGAATAGACTGAAGGTTTAGAAGCAGACATAATTTCTAATCAATTGTCTGATATAGAATCAGGGGAATCATATTCGTTAAACTCGGGTGTGGGAAAAATAAGGGAATTTCTCTTGAATCTATATTAGTTGATAACCTCAAATAATAGGAGAAAAATGAATATACTACTTGTTGTACATGTATTCTAATTGAAGATAAGAATCCATTCGTAGATTTTGAAAATTTTAATTTCTCTCTACATAGAAATTTTTGTTTACTCTTATTTACAAGAAAACCTATAAGATTATGTGGTTATTCCTTTATTTTTTTATTCTAGAAATGAAATATAGTCATAATTTGTAAATATTGAAGATATGTTTTTACAAAAGGTTTCAAATCAGCCTCACCAATTACAAATCTAGTTGGAAGGAGAGGAGGAGAATATTCAAGATACAATTAATAATAATAAAATACATTCATGGAGTTTAGTTCATTGGGATTAAAAAAACATGAACTTCTATGTTCATCTATATCTTGCAATATTAAATTCAAGGGCCAAATGAAGTAGAGGTTTCTTATGATAGCACCATATTTGATGGTAAACATTTCTTTGCTGTAAGTGGAATTGTGATGGATTATTCCTTTCCATATGCATACTAGAGTTATCAATCACCTAAGATAATCATGATGGAAATAGATTATGCAACACAATGAATTTTCAGATATCTGAGAAAAAGCAACAAGAGATTTACAATTGATTGTCATGCACAATGAAGTAAATGATGCTCTAAACACATATATATATTTTTTACTAGCATTTTTCCATATCAACCAATAAATAGCCATGATAAGGTATGCCATTTACCTTCATATCCCTATCCAACAATCTAGTATTATCAAAATTATTTTTAAGATGCTATTAGAACCTAGTTGGAGTCATCATTTTCCCAACGGTTTCTACAAATTGGTAAATGCTCAACACTTCTTGATACAAAACATTTTAATGTCGTTTTAACTCTTCTCATTAAACATTGCATAATATGTTGACCCCATAGACCTATGCAAAGTCATGATGTTACTTTAGGTCTTATGTTATTGTTGCATTGACATTATGATTTTACTTGGCATACATGTGCCAGTGGTTAGTGTAGGTTAAGATAGGGTAGCATAGCTAGTTTTGTTCTATTTCTTGGTATTTAGAATAAATAATTTGTTTAGTTTTATTATGTTAATGAATTTCACCTAGATAAGGTCACTAAGCCATATATGTACATGTTTTATTTTCTATTTATTTAAATTTCACTATTTCGTTTTAGATAGTTGTGTTACTTTCTATATCAAATAAACTGGTTCTAGTAATAGATAATCCAATTTGCTTTGAATATAAATCTAAATTTTATCTTAAGTATGTGATTCCTATTAATTTGACATATGGGCCATGTGTAGAAGTGAATTTGATGAAGGTGATTCTCCTTACTTTGTTGTGAACCCTGCAATAAGAAACAGTAAGCTCAAACTTAGGTTATAAACATCTAGAAAGGTATGGGCTTCTCTTTAATTTAGACATTAAACTTTTCTAGAGTATTCCAATGTTGGTTTTATAGAGAAAACCCTCAACCTAATTGGAAAGAAACATGGTCCTGGTAGCAAACCAATTGATAATTTTTTCCATGATGCCTCACTATTATCCATACTCATGTATGGTGGATGTTTTAGCTCAACCGTGTTCTTCAATCTAGTTTTGTTGTGTTAAAAAGAAATTTAGTCCAACTTTGATATGTGTGTCTAATTTGAAGGATAAACTAAGTTTATGTTGATGAATTAATTGAAGATTAGTACATGATCAACTATTGGTTTGATCAATAGTCATTATCATGCCATTTTTTTTTCTTATCATGCCCTTATCCTATAGATGTCTTATTTGTAAGCACCTACTATAAAAGACCTTGAATTCCTAAAAAAAGAAAGGACATAAAATTTGATGCAGGAGCATCTCTCCACGTCATCCAGCCATGTCAGTGCGTGCAATCAAGGCTGAAGAGAGGCGCAACCCTCGTTTTCAATTGTGAAATTGAATGTAATTAAATGTCTTAGGTTGTTGAGCCGTGAGGCCATGCTATGCACACAGGATGTAGGTAGATAGGCCTTTAATGTTTGAAGGCTGAGATCTAGATCTGATTTGTGGACTAGACAGCCCATTCAATGCCATTGAATAGGGTAGGTTAGGTTGGAGGGAAGAGCTTGAAGAGCCCCCTCTTGTAAAAGATCAATTTTGATCTCATTTAGTAATAGTTTTTAGAAGGAGAGCAAGAGAAGCGCTGAGACCTTGTTACAGTCCGCGCTCAGAACACCTTTGTAAAGAAGCATTTTTATTAATACAAACTAGAAGCATATTTCCTGCATGTATTTCTGTGTTATGTGGATGCTTTCATTGTGTTCTTTTATGTTGTATATGTATGCTAGACATTTGTAGGGAGTTGTTTGATTTTCAGGCTTGAAAGGTTCTTTGTGGTTTCATGCCAAGAGGGCATGACAGAGTACTGCGGTCTCTAAATACCAGTGCATAGATGCGCTTTTGAACTCTGTGGATTCAGACAAAGACGTGCCAAGTGGGCATAGTAGCTAAAATCATCAACTCAGAAAAAGACCTTGGAGGTTGTTGAACACCTCAGGAGGCAAGGTTGTGTAGGTGGAACACAGTTCCAGACAGAAGCTCTGAGGAGTTCTGTAAAGCTCTGCCAGGTAGGCATTGAGCAGGTGTAAGGAGTGCACAGAAGAATAACTCTGTTGTGAGTTCATTAGAAGCAAGAATCATCTGAGAATTCTTGATACTCTACCAAGAGGGCATTGAGTAAGTGCTAGAGTGCACAACAGGAACTCTTTGAGTTCAGAGAGTGGAACAGAGTCCATAGAAGGATCTTTGCAGGGTTGTTGAACACCCTGAGCACTCAACAAGAGGTTTCTTGAGTGAAGGATAGCCAGGAGGACATCCAAATTCTCCATCTATAGGAGAAGGAAGAAGGATAAAATCCCTTAGGGGTCTGAGTATTTGAAAATCTCAAAACGGATAACACCGTGTGTGTGAAGGCTCTACAGGAGCACAGAAGTCAAAGAATCCCTTGAGGATTCGAGAGCAAAGCTCGGGAGAAGCAGCGTTCTTATACACACAGGCGGGACTCAAGTTTCAGAGTTCGCAGGCAAAGGAGAACAAAGGTCGAGGCCTTTGAGCGTTCGAAAATTCTTCCAATTCCGAAAGAAAAGTGCCAAGGCTCAGCAGGAGCAATAACTGTCGTCAGATCAACCGAGAAGATCTAGACCGTTGAAGGTTTTCATGTCCATAAGGCAGTACATGAAGAGTGCACAAGAGAGATGATCTGAAGCCGTCAGATCTTGAGCAAACAACCATCAGTCGTTAGATCTGACAGAAGATGCATGGGGGTTAAACCTTCGTGAGCAGCAGAGTGAAAGTCCCGAAGGGGTTGTATCGGGATATCGACATTCGGGAGTTCGGGAGTCCGGACACTCGACCTTAGAAATCGCGACAAGGTGAAATATATCTGAGTCATCCATCTGCAGGAGGACGCGTGTCGTAGAATCATCCATTTCAGAGATTCAGGCACCGGGACTCACAGAGGTGAGCATCTTGACTTCGCGAGTAGCGAAGTCTCGAGGAAATCTGAGTCATTCATCTGAGAGAAAACGCATGTCGCGAGATCCTCTCTATCAGGGATTCAAACATCGGGAGTCAGAGAAGGAAGTCTCTTGACTTTGCAAGTGGCGAAGTCGCGAGACGATCGGGACCGTCCATCTGAGGAGGATAGGTGGCAGAGATCTAGGGATCTCGCGAACTCGGAGGTTCGCAAGGTGAAGACCCAAGAGTTGGGTGCTCCAAGTTGCGAAGTTGCGAAATATCAAGGAGTAGAGACAACTGTTGGATCCAGGTCACGGGAGGACCGTTGGATTAGGATCCCCATCGTATATCGTGCATTCGGGGGTTTGGAGGTTGAGAGGACCTCGTCTCGACTGCAGAAGTTGCGAAATGCCGAGAACTGAGGCACAAGAGAAGGAACATGTGGCAGGACCGCAAGGTGGGGCCGCGTGATTGACAGGTGGACACGGGTCGCCTGGAGAAAAGGGAGTCAATACCCCGTTGATTCTCGCATCTCGGGGATTCGCAGGATAAGAGCATGAAGGCTTGACGCTTCAACCTGCGAGGTTACGAATAGAGAAAAGCATCAAGGGAGGAGTCAACCCGACGTTGACTTATCGCGTCTCGGGATATTGCAACAGGAGGGCACGAGAGCTCGATGCTACAACTCGCGAAGTGGTGAGTAGCGAGAATGCGAGAGGGAAAGCT